>JANRMT010062827.1:43657-93862 GCA_026402145.1 Polypterus bichir lapradei | reverse complement strand
TGGCTGTTTCATGAAATGAACTTCTAAACATTATCTGTCCAGTACTGTGATTTATATTGTCCCCCATAATATACCGTGTTACGTCATCAGGTTGTTTTAGTTGTCAGTACACAACGCTGCAGTGAAAAACTTGGTCAAAACTGCCTTTTGCCGATTACTGTTTTCGATCCCGCTACATTTCGGTTAGCACATACATTATTGCAATTTATTTGATCTCATATCCAGTATTTCAATTCTTCATTACTAATAATTAGTTTAGATTATGTATTATGCGTTTTATTGTTCTCTGGTTGTCAGCGTCATCAATAATTAGTGGTTTTCAGCTGCGATTATTAGTGTGATGAAATAAAGTTATAAAGCACAGGATAGGAAGTGTTCATATTAGGACAGAACATTTCTAATTTATCGTTAAGTTAATGGAACGTTTCAGTCAAGTGAGGTTTTCATTATAACCTCGGTTATCATTTATTCATTGTAAATGAGCAGTTTGACTATCGAGTTGAAAATAATTGTTTCATACCTGTAATCACCTACTTGGCTTTAGGCCGCCTATCGTTGATGATGTGGCTGCTGAAAGCAGCGAACTGCGTAAGCTACGAGCCTATAGGGTATACTGGCACTTGGACATGACATTGGCATTTGACGTGTACCCTAATAATCTGTAAGCCGTGTTACTACATTTGTATTCTTCATTCAATTTTATTTCTAAGCATGTCGTCGAATTTGAAGTCGTGTCTAAACAAGAGTGGACAGTTTAAGTTTGGCAACAGTTTAGAGAGAAGTCATGTCGTAGGCTCATAGCGAGTAGCGACTCATCACAATGAATAACGGGCCAAGTGGGTCAACCTCGTCACCTCACTCGCTGAAGGATGCCCGGGCAGGTTTTGTGACCCAGTTCGCTCCTGGTTAAGCCTGAGGACCTCCAGCTCTTTTCAGCACACTGCTGCCCTGAACTGCTAGGAAGGAAACCCCCACTTACCAGTAGGTTTGGAAGTCGTGTCTTCTGCTGAAGCTGCAACTGAAATACAAGAAGAGAAGAAGAGTTCTGATGAGAAGAAAGCAGGCTGGAGGGTGACAGTCCTCATTGAGCCAAACGTCCAAAAGGGCAGCTAAGTCAACATGTGAGGGTCCTAAAGTGCCCCCATTGGGTGCCCTTCATGGTCACCATGTGTGGCATTAGCCCTCCCTAGCAATATGTTTATCCCTGGAAAAGACGTGTAAGAGAAATGAAAACGTCGACATGAGTCCGGCAGGAGGACGGTCAAGCGTTCAGCGCTGTGCCGATGCTTCTGCTGTATGTTAAGGAGACTCTACTCATACGTGATAGTTGTATATCGAGCGAGTGACGTCATCTGTTCTTGAGTTTTGTCTTGAGGGTCGCCACTTGGCCACTCATTGCTGTCGTGTTGTGTTACCTACCCTAACCCTAACCCTAATTTTGGGACACCCACTGCACACCCAGCCTACCTGGAAAGGGATCTCTCTTTGAATTGCCTTTCCTAAGATTTCTTCCACCTGCTCCCCACAAGGTTTTTTTTTTTTTGTTTCTTTTCTTGTCTTAGAGAGTCAAAACTGGGGGGGCTGTCAAGAAACAATGGCCTGTTAAGGGCCACTGAGGCGTTCCTTGTTAGATTTTGGGCTCTACAAGACATAAATGGCTGTTTCCAACAGTCAGCACAATTGAGACATTGGACGCCTGTTTCTTTTCTCATATTTTTTTGCATGAAGGAGTAGAATGTCAATGCCTGATCTACACGACTGATGCGCCCCTGGTGTTCCTTTTTGTCATGCAGCTACTGTCACACTGTGGTGACACTTCACATGACAAAATTCAGCGGGCATGTCAAGACAGTCCAGTCGTATGCATCACCATCATGCAATAAATCTTATGGTTCAGCTTCAGTTCTTCTCATTTAAACGTCACTGTGCGTGACCCTGTAGTTAGGATATAGCGGGTTGGATAATGGATGGATGGATGTGCTTTCACTTGGAGGTTCATGAATATTGATGAATTGCACAGTAATAGTCGTGGTTATTTGCAGCATGATTTGCATCCATTAGATGGCAGCAGAACCCTGCCCTGTAAAGGCACCCCAATTCTGAGTCACGCTTGGGGCTCATCTGGGGTCCCTGCCTTTGCTGGAGGACTCTGGATGAAGCCTCGGCTATCATCTTTAGTTCTTTTTGGTTTCTTCGTGTTACTTTTATACATTTATATCTTTTCCTGCCTGCCATTTTCTTGTTTGCACAAATATCCATGACAAACACTAGCACCGTTGTACTCAACGTCATCCCCAACCTTTGTCTGCTTCTGTTTGTCACTCTTACATTGCGTCTCCTCATCACCAGCGCAGCAGACCTCAATTAAACAACAAGTCAACAAATAACAACAAAAAAAGGAAGAAACTCGCCAAACCAGAGCGAACACAAGAGCGCCTGCTGACCCCCTGGCCTGAGCTCACTCGCTTGTCCGCGGACCGCTGCAGAGGGGCCTGACTCGCCAAGACGGCTCCTGACAGTTACAGACAGCACTGCACAGCACAAGTCCCTGCCTGACAGGTGACAATTCACAGGTGACAGTGACAGTGGCACAGCAGGACATGGCCTGAGATTAGAGCGGCTCTTGTTTAAATGAGCACTTCATCTAAAAGTGGGCAGTATGCTCTGTTCCAGGTCTCAAGTTGTTGGATGTCATGGCTGCGAAACACATTTAATTCCATACTTTCATACATTGTGGACATCACATCAATTCCTGGACCCAACCTGAACAGCAAAACCTCAAAGGCTTGTGCCTGTCATCCACATGGCAGTCATCTAGTCATTCGCTCACAAAGTCCCAAACACTTGCATTTTTACTAAAATGTTGCTAAACGAAACATTTGTGGCAAGTTGTGTTACGTACAGCAGTTAACGTGTGCACCAATGAGCTTGAGCATTTGAACTGAAGCCCCACCTCCCTCCTCTTTTATTGGTCAGAAGTCCCGGTCAGTCCCAGCTCCTTGGTAACCGTGGCGTGTCATGTGATATCTGAGAGGGGCGTGCAGGGTTAGAAGTTAAAGACAAGCGAGTGAAGCCTCGATGTGCAGATCTGAGGGGGTTCAATGTGACTGTGCAGATGGTCAGCTTAGCGGTGCAGTTTGACAAACGGCCATTGAAGGACCGGGAAGTGCTGCTGTGGAGGAGCACCCAGTGTGCCAGGCTCTGTATCAGGGGACTGGGATAAAAAAGATGTCATCAAAAGTCGACAAAAAGGTCTAAACTGGGAGATCAATTTACACTGTCGCCAAAACGAAACTGAGAGCCAAAGATTGCAGTCAAAAACTAAACAGAGTCAAAGCCAGAAAACACAAATCAAAAGGAGTTTTGACAAAAGGCTTCTGTTACCTGAAAATCTGGAAGAAAAGGTGCTCTGAGAGACGCCATTTTGAAACAGCGTGTTCTTACCAGGAGGTCATGACCTCTGAGGACACGCCCACCCACCCCACCATGCTGTTCACTCTCCTAGCAACAGGATACACAACATGGCAATGCCTGTAACTAACCAAAATGGTGGCGAAAACAGACCTAAAAATATTACAACAATTAAAGTTAGCACAATTTAAAAAAACAGAAACAGCACGTAGCTTCGGGGTCGCCAAAACAGTTGTCAGGATTACTAAACCAACTTTGTGACTTTGCGTTCTCTGCAAAAATTGGACATTAAAAGTTTCTTTCGGCCTCACGGGGCGAGTATCAGATGGTGGATGCCAATTCTTTGCCCCTCTCAGCTCTTTGTCCAGGCTCAAAAAATGTTAGGACTGCTATGACAACTTGGCATTTTTAAAGAAGAATTTCACTGGACACAGGACAATAAGGACCCTAGTAACCTTATTGCCCCACCCAGCCAGCTGCCATGTCACCACCCCTTTTTGTCCCTTTGATTTATTCATTCTTCAGGTGAGGGGGACAGAAGTTTCCAGGTCAGGTAACGCTAACCCCCAAGTCAGGGCGCCATGCTGTGTGTTGATAAGAGAACTCAGGACAGAAAGGACCCTATAAACATATTAATACACATATTCATCAAAGCGTTTCCATGCCACTGACACGTCATTCAATAAGGGTGCCCTCTAGTGGTCATTCCAAACCATTTACTTGTACGTCCAGTATATTTTTATACCTTACAAACGATGTTCCCTATGAGTGTTTCTTAACTCCTGGGTCATGAGCCACTTTTGATCCAGTTGCTGCCGAAGTTGGGCGCCTCACCTAAGTGACTGACAGTGCCACCCTGGCTCTTACTCTTGTGCTCCTTTCTTCAAATGAAATTCCCCAGCCCATTCTTATGATCACCCTCACCTCATCAATTGCTTGTGGGTCGTCAAAGACCGTGATAGGGTTAAACTGGGTCGTGATACCATAAAGGGTGAGAACACCGCCCTACAGTATGAACCCATTGTAGCCCAAAAAGGCCCACCTTAGCTAATTGATCACCCATTCCCATAATGGGATGATGTCCTACCACCCATTGTTGGATGGGCAGTTGTCTAATGGCCTGACCCCCATGCCCTCCCCTTGAATGGGCGGCCATATAAGTACTGTGCTGCCATCAGCTGGCCTGGGGCTCCTGTGGCCTCTCATAAAATGCTGCCAGACCTAATGCCATTGATTGGCAACCTAATGTGGTGCCAGAGCTGACTGCACAATGAGTCCTCCTCATTGTGAATATGGAAGTTCTGCTTAATCTGAACATTCACACTGCAGGGCTACATTGAGTGCCCACTAATTCATTATTAAGGGGTCTTGCACTCCTGAAAAATGAAGAAGGAGTTCCACTCCTGTGGCTACTTCCTCAGGGCTTCCTTCAGGTCCTCTCTGGTCGTCCTCTGCCCAAGGCCTTGACTCCAACTGTCTTCTGATAAGCCGACTGCTTAGCCTTTGTCTTTGCCTGAGTTTATTTCTGCACTTCCCAAACACTTCTGATTTGTAACACGTCTAACCATCTATCCTTGTCAAAGCCACCTTAGCCTAAACTGAGGGTCATCAGGGACCCCCTGGCCAGCTGGTGTGTCCTTCTACGGGATGGTCAGTTTTGTTCATCACTTTGACAGACGCCACCACCCACCCCAGTTTGGCCAATCAAGGCCTAGCAGTAGGTTCATGTGAAGAAGAGCAAACAGCATGTCAGCCCCTGGTTCATGGACGCCACCTCACGAGGCACAAGCCCACTCATTTTTACCACTTAAGTGATGAGAGTGAAGGTGGGCGAGTAGACCCGGACATTCAAGCAGCAGCAGCTCCTGTCGTAGTAAATATTAAAAAGTAAAAACTCAAACACTGTGAAGGCGCATTACAGCAGACGTGTTGGTTTGCACCGTTAAAGGAGCGTCAGCCTCTTCTCATCTCATCTCATCTCAGCTCATCCTTCTCACTGCTGATGGTGGTCCACCTCACAGCTCTCATCACTTTGTTCTCGGTTATCTTGATTAACTAAATGTTTCACACCGTCAAGAATTAAAGATGGAAGTCACACACACTTCTCTCTCAAGTTCACTTCATTCTGGTACTATCTGAACCCACTTTAGATATCAGAGGCTCACAGGGAGCTGGAGCCACTCCTGGCCCATCCAAAGCAGGTGGTGTAGAGATGTCAAGGACACCCAGACACGGGTGCAGCAAGCGGGCAGGGATTTGCACCCAGGCTCTCAGGCAGGAAGGAAGCAGAGCGGGCAGAGGCAGTGAAAGGTTGATGTGCCCCCATGGTTGGCGGACACGTGAGCTCCGTGTTTGCCTGCTTTGTTTACACATTTTTAGATTTTTGGAGGTTATCTTGGCTCAGTTTGAGCAGAAAGACGTCAGGAACAAAGCCACTCAATTGTTCAGCTGCACAAACAGACGAGGGAGGAAGACGGGGAGGTGACCCTTAAGGGCACAGCAGGGGGCGTGGGCTGACCTGGCACTGATCCGTTTGGACCCGAATTGTGGGGCTTTGGTCTCAGCACAATCTGCCAGCCTGATTCGCTTCATCAACACACAGTAATGTGCCCACATCAACAAGCTCAGACGGCCCCGTTTATCATCGTACCAAGACGCCATGTGATCCGGTGGCACGACGCATGAGTCTCTTGGAATTTCAACTATGCCTCATGTGACAGACAGAATGACCACCATGTGACAAGTCAGTGGCCCAGTTACCTGAGCAGGTGCATCACTTGGGGGCCTTAAGTGGCTCAGTGTATCCAGGCTGACTGGTGATGGACAAGCTGAAAGGCCATTGACCCATGAGACCCCCTGCTGTCCATGTGTCACTTCTCACTTGTCATATCACTCACACCTCACACACACACACACACACTAGGACCACCGTGAAGGAGCCAAGCCTCTGCGTAAAGGTCAGACTTACCTAAAAGAGCGCAAACGAGAGCGCAGCCCAGAAGTCGGTCCATTGTGAGGCCAGTAGGGAGCGGCGGTCGAGCAGAAGGTCGGGCGACTCATCGACTCCACTGTATTTATACACTGGCGGGCGCCTATCAGCATCTCCATGGTGACAAGAGGAGGAGGAGGACGAGGACCTTCCCTAAAGGTACACGCCAGAGATAACCTGAGAATAAACAGAAGCAGCTCATTAAAACTCCATTTGACTTGTGACCAGCAGCGGGGCGGCCATCACTGCTGGGTGAAAGATGCCACTGTGATCACCCACTGAAGTCAGACAGGTAAACGACTGAGTGGTGGCTAAGATGAGCCGCTGTGAAGGTGATGGACACAAAGGTGGACAAACACACACACACACACACCTCGGGCTTATCGGCCCTTTACTCACTACGATGAAGGAAGTCGCTGAATGTATTCATAGATTTCAGATTAAAAGGCTGATGTGTTCAACATGCAGACCCTCAAAGCCTTTGGACTTTTTTGTAATCTTTGTGAGCACTCTGTGCCAGTACTGGGTGAAGGGCGCTATATGAGTATACTTATCGGCACAGCAGTCTGCCTCACACGTCCCGTGTCCTGGGTTCAAATCCCATACCCAGCAGTTACCTGGGTGGAGTCTGCATGTTCTCCTCGTGCATCTAACTGACCTGCTCAAATGACGTCGAGTGTCCTTCACCTTCATCTTATCATCGCCATATCTCCAGAACAATGCAGCGTCACAGCACAAAGTCCCCGTGTCCCTAATGAGCCTGTGCTGCCCCTCGAGCCTCCTCCTGTCTGTTCATGGCGGCCCTCGATTCACAAATTCACCTTTACACCCTCCATCCAGCCTGACCTTTAGCTTTACTTTACAAGCCACATCATCTTAGGAAGGACATGAGCGCCTCCTCAGAGTCCCATAAAAAGTCATTCTGCTCCAGTTGTCCTTCTTCTTCTGGTCACTAGAAGCTCCAGGCCATCGAGGGTGAGTTAGCCCTGCACTGAGGGTCCTGAGTGTCTGTCACGGGTTGACTCGAGTCAGATGGCCCTGAGTGTACAGAGGTGCCCAACCCAAGAGGTCTTCCTCAAATGGCTCCTTTCACTACCAAGCCCACCTTTTAGCAGGCCCACCCAACTCCATTATAGACCCTTATTGGTGCTCCGAAGAGGCCTTGTGAATATCCGTAGCCCCCAGCCGAGTCATCCTTCAGTAAACTCTGTGAAGACTTCACTCCGCTGAAGGAGCAGACATGCAGGAGCACTCGGAGTCTTGTGGTCTGCTCATTTTTGGTGACCAGGCTCTTTAGACAGCCATCATCATTTTAGCTCCTACGATTTACATTTACCAAGGTGACTGACAACTTTCAGGAGACCATCGGTTCAATTTTCTTTGGGGCACAGGCGGGTGAAGTGACTTGCTCAGGGTCACACAGTGACTGTGGTGGAATTTGAACCCACAACCTCAGGGTCTGAGGTCCAAAGCCTTAACCACTGCAGCACACTGCCTGCCTGAGGCCTGCTATCTTCTCTGCCATATTAGGGCTGCCATATGGACTCAAGTGGAACATCAGGGTTAGAACACAATGTGGTGGGCATCGTGGGCCCCCTAGGGTGTGCCCTGTATGGGCCACAGGCTGGCACCTTCTTGGCTGGCCACCAAGTTCCATGGCGTTCCCAGATTATGTGGTTGTTTTCCTTGTAACTTACAGGGTTTGAGATTAGATAGAATTCATGGAGTCAAACAAGGAGCTAAAGAATCTGGAGTGGAGTGGCGTGTCAGCAAACACGCTTGGCAATATTGAGTTAAGGTTACTTCCTTCTGAGAAGCTGACTCACTTTGACGGAAAACAGAAACCCGCGCTGGATCAGCAATGCCAGGGTGCATCAAACACTTGAAGTACGATGGACGCCGTCTCTGGGTGCTCATTCATCTACTTGGTCTGTGCCCATGTGCCCATATCTCTCTGTGTTTGCTGGATGTCTTCAGTTTGCTGTTTATGATGCCAGATGAGTGTCACTGCTTTTGTCCCACATCTGAGTTCACCTGTTGTGACACTGAAATGTCGTCTGCACCTGCTAATCCCTGGACCCAGGCTGGCACTCTGGGGATGCCCAGGTTTGCCTGGTGGACTTCGTCTTGTGGAGTCATGAAGGAGAAGCCTGCAGGTTTGGCACAGTACAGACCTTCCACAGCTCATTCAAACTCCACATTGTAGTAGCACAAAGGGGCAACATGGCGGCACAGTAGTTGGCATGGTACATCTGCACAGCAGGGTCTGCTTTCCCATGTCACTGGAGCGAGTTTCCTTTAGATGCTCCGACCGTCCTTCTCTATCCCAAAGACATTCAGGCTGACTGGACCCTCGAACTGGATACTGGGTAGGGGTCTGTGCAGGGATGGCACCATGTCCGGGGTTGCCCATTAACCCAATGCTGCCAAGACATGCCCTGTGGCCTCGGGACATGAATAGTTGGAAAATTAAATAAAATACACGTCCACCTTCCACAACAGTTTAAGACTTACAGTATCTTATCAGCCACCTGAGTGCATATGTTTCTGGGTTTGTGATGCTACCCCATTCCTGAAATCCCAACAAAAAGACAATTACCAGGAATTAAAACGGAAAAAGTATTGCGGTCAAATAACATCAGCGGATATGAAAACTGACAGAGTTAATGAAACAGTCCAATAAACAGAAACCGTGATGAGTCGCATCTCCTTCATTAAATTGTTTGTTTGGCTCATTTGGCACCTCTTTGACCAACTGCTTTGACTTCCTCATAGGGGGCGGGCACTTGTGTCTGTCAGTGAGAGTTAACAGCCAATGAGCACTCGGATAGAATTAAAATGCAACCAGTGGCTGCAAACCGTGAAGGAGAGAAAGAAGGAAGGTAAGAGCCAGGAGTGTGAACTTGGAGACGCCATATTAGAACATCAGGACACTCTGGACGAGAACAGGCCATTCAGCCCAGCAAAGCTCGCCAGTCCTGTCCACGTATTTCTTCTTAAAAAACATCAAGTCGAGTTTTGAAAGTCCTAAACTCTTACTGTCCACCACACTCCTTGGTCGCTTATTCCAAGTATCTGTCGTTCTTTGTGTAAAGAAAAACTTCCTAATGTTTGTGTGAAATTAACCCTTAAGTTTCCAGCTGTGTCCCCGTGTTCTTGATGACCTCATTTTAAAGTCACCGTCTCGATCCACAGGACTGACTCCCATTTTAAACACTCCAGTCAGGTCTCCTCTTCTTCACTGTGAAGGCTCAGCTCTTTTAATTTTTCTTCCTAACTCACCTCCTGTAGCCCCCTGGACTCAGCCGAGTTGCTCTTCTCTGGACCTTCTCTTGTGCTGCTGTGTCCTTATGGAGACCCAAACTGCTCACAGGACTGCAGATGAGGCCTCACCAGTGTGTTATAAAGCTGAGCAGAACCTCATAATATTTGTTTCATGTTCTGAGCTCATCATATGTCAGGAGGGCCTCTGTTTAATGTTTGTCTAGGATTCAGAATTTCTATAAGAATTTATGGACTGTTTTAGACATATTGGATTTTTATTTCAACTATAAAAACTGGTCATGACGTTGAAGACATTTTTGGAACTTCTGAGATTCTATTTTGTGTGCCCGTGGCTAGTGACACCCCCTACTTCCCTGGTGACGTCACGCTGATGACATCACTTCAAAGCTGGCAGCTTCTGTTGTCCAAGATTGTGGATACTCTTTCAAAAAGTCGCACGTGTTTCTGACTTCACTGATACTGCACGTGATTTCACAACCGTGTTTCTTCAGTTCTGGGATACGTTTAAGTTTAAGTGAGCCTCAGGTTTGATTTTGTGGTTCTGACTATGGCACATTTGTCACTATGCGCTCTTGTGGCCTGCCACTTTGTACCTCTCGGCAGTACGCTACCTGTTCGATCTCCGCACTTCATGCCCCCTTTCACCTGGGGCTTCTCTGGTCATTCCGGTGATTTGTATAATTCGATGCCCTCTGAGGTAATGAGATTCAGCTACAGCAGGTGACTTGGTGACCCCGTGGGGTGATGTTGGTCTCACCCGCTCATTTCCACTTCTGTAGGCCTACATCAGTGATGTGCAATATGCTGTCTGGATTTTAAATCAAATCCACGTCCAACGGCCATTCTGAAATGATCTTGGCCCAGAGTTTTTCAAGCCATCTCTTGAGATAAGGGCTTACATTTAAAAGGTAACTGAATTCTTTTTAAAAATATTTTATTGAAAGGAAAACACAATTCAGTCAAAGACACAGACATATCATGGAGACCGTGACCCTAAGTAAAATGTCTCGTCCATTACAAAGAACAAAACGGCTAAACTGACCTGAACAGGAGTGGCCTGTCATGTGACTCTTTTAGCGGAGTGCATATGTCGTTTGACGTTACTGAATTTCTCATTGCTTTGAGACCACCACCTTATCAAAGAGCAGCCCAGGCTGACAGCCTTAGCGCTCGGATTGGACCTTCTGGGGAAGTGGAGCACAGAGCAGAGAGACAAGGGTCACAGGATCAAAGGTGACTTTAAGGAGCTGGCCTGTACAAATGAGATGTCTGCCTTAATAAAAGAAGAGCAGCGCAGTCAGGAGCAGTAAAGACGAGGCGGCACTCGGACCCTCGGACCTCCCGATGCTGTTGCATTCGCTTTCTTCACAACAAGTGATGGCTGACGTTGTGCTCATCTTAAACAAGCCGAACAAGCTGGCCGCTGGGTTTGTGATGTTGTCACAAGTTGCTTTAGAAGCACAGCCTCTGACGACTCCAAGGTCCTGAACTGAAAAAATCCAAGACACCAGTATTAATTATTACAACGCCTGACCTTCATAAGCACGCCATAATAACAAAGATGGCTGCAGCTGGCTTGGTTTCTTTACCCACAAGCCCCGCGCCTACCATGTCTCCTTCAGTTCATCTCCCTTCTCCTTTTGTCTGTTTGACTGCTCACTTTCTCTCTCTAAAAGAGCCTTCATCTGCTATTGTCGAGTTTCACTTTCAACCACCCAGCTTCAAACTTGGCCTCTGACATCACGAATACGGGACTTTGACGTGTTTAAAGCACACAATGTTTCATTTTCAAATATAAAGCCTTGGTCATGTTAGTCATTTGAATGATGACACTCACTGGATTTTGCACTTCCTGGTTGATGACATCAGAGACTCGGTTTAGTAAGCTGATTGGCTGAAGGTCAATGACTACCCTGTGGCCCCCTTTCTCAGCTCCCCTCCACTTTAGTCACAGATGCTGAAGCACACGGCACCCCCAGAGTTCACCTCATTCCTCAAGATCCCGTCAGGCTGAGACGTCTCCCAGTTAGTCTCTCACTCCCTCTTCAGCTTTTCACTCCATGACCTTTGGTTTGCTGAGTTAGTTCAAGTCTGACTTTTCTCTGAGTTGTCCTAGCAGGGCTCCCCCTAGTGGCTCCAGATGTCCTTGCATTCTGAGGTCCAAGCCTTCCAGCAAGGGGCCATTCAAAGCCCCGGACATTTAGAGACACACAGTGAGTAGAAAGTGTCCCTGTCTCCACATAATGCCACCCATTGTCATGAACTTACTGTACATCACTTGACGTACTGGCATATTTTGTTAAAATTGGATTTTATTTTTTATTTAAATGGCTGGGAGTAGCTGCTAATGCGGCTAAGCAGCAGACTCGACCGGGTTTAGCGAGCAGCGCCTTTACTTACGCTCAATGGTGAAGCAGCGGTTTTCATGGCCTTTACATGGCAGAATCTCCATGCTGTCATTTTGTATTCCAGTTTTGCACCTGAGGCTGCTCATGTTGGCCTGAGTAACTGAAAGAAACAATAAAAATAAGAGAAAAATAAAAGATGGAGACACACATTAACACTGGGCATGTATGGCATCCCCTAATAGGGGGCAGATGGGCATTGAAGTCCGGGTGGAAACTGTAGAAACCCAATGCCAATCTTCTGTGATTGTTCTAAAGAAACAGCAAGTGGAGGAGGAGGAGTCGCGGCGAGCCGTTGGGCTTCACTGAGGCTCCTCAGGAGTGACAGTCTGTCGTATATAGCGCCTTTCATACCCATTTCCATTCTGCAATTGTCTGTATTTACTATGGTGCCTTTATGTCTTTCTAGCTCTCTATTATGTGGCATCTTTCAGATTTACTTTTATATTTTACATTAGATTAGATTTACATTTTCCTTTTTTTATATCCATCTGTCTTCATGTTGCATAGCATCTTTCAAACCTCCGTCTTCTGTTCTTTCATGTCGATGTTTCATGTCACATCTGTCACATCTGTCACATAAAGCACATTTCAGATCCATCCATATGTTACACTGCAGGCCGCCTTCCATGTCAGTCCACCCGTCTGTCCGTCTCTAGCATTGGTCCTTTTATAGCTTTCTGTTTAGCATCTCTTTTATTTATCATCCTTAAGATCTGCTGCTATATAGCGCCTTTTATGTGTTTATCTGTTATATTGTGTATTATACAGTGCGTCTTCTTCTTCTTCATATATCCACCTCTCTCCTTTGTAGCGCATTTAAGGTCTCAATGCTTCTTTCTGCTATGCTGTACCTTCCGGATCTTTCCATCTCACGCTCGCTCTATTTTATACAGCATGTTTCTGTCTTCCATGCAGAGCTTCTTCTGTGTATCTAGCTATCACTTTTTAGTGCCTCTCTTTGCATGTCTGTTTCTTTTATAGCACTTTTTGTGTTTATCTATCAGCCTGTCTTTTATATAGTGCCTTTCAGACTCCTCTCTCAATCGTCACTCTTTTCAGTTCCTGGTGGTCCCGTGGATCTCCCTTGTTAATCTGGTGGGATTCAAATGGACTTTTAAGACACGTCGCTCCTTAAAGCCTTCAGGACAAGGGGACAGCAGCATGACGAGTGGTGTCATCACATGGTGACATGCAGCACTTTAAAAACACTGAGACAGTTCAGAACATAAGGCCAAGCTCACCACCAGGCTCCAGATGCCCTTAATGCCCACTCTGAAGAGCCCCCTACACCCCATGGTGTGGTGCTGGCAGCACTTGACAACCTGGGGGTTAAGTTCACAGAGACCTCTACAGGACACTGCTGGACTTGCAGCCACCTGCCCTGCTCAGATATTGTAATCTGTAGATTTGGGACTCGTTTGCCAGCTTTGTTTAGCTTGGCACCCTTTCTGTTTAGCAGCCCACAGGTCAGCACTGTTTATAGCACCCCACGCTGTTCTGCCAGTATCTGACATGGATACGCTGATAGACTATCGAGACAGAGAGGCTGTGGCTCACTTGTAATTACAATTCAGCTGCTAAAGGGCTGAAAACAAAGCTGCTGGCCGATGTCCAGCGTACACATTTGATAACGATAGCTGGGGACCTTATCAAAGAAAAGCAGATGACAAGTCACCAAGAAGAAAAAGCGAAACTGATGGGGCGTCATGCAGGGTGGCTGTAAATAACACTGGGGAATGGAGCAAAGGAAAATCAGAGAAACCCTGGAATGGTCAAGAAAAACAGGAATATAAAGAAAGTGTCATCTTCACAACGGGAGAATGCCCAGCAACGCTAATCCTGTCCGTCTACACACAAGAATTTAACACCTAAAGGAGGCCCGGCTTCAAGGGTGGCAGCATCTGACAGTGTGGGGACATCTAGAAGATGGACACTCAGAAATATCACAAGATGCCAGCCTGCCTAATGGCAGACAGACAAATGATCTCAGTATCAGATACCTGGCAGTGTGGCATTTCACTGGGCGATCCTTTAAGCCATCTGCCCACCTCGTCAACCACCTCGTTGTCACTGTGAGGCCTCCTGCAGCCAGTCATTGGGGTCTCATCTGGACTAAGAGGGTGGTGGAGAAACTCAGCAGGAAGAGTTTGTGTGAGGACCAGCTATGCCCACATGCTGGGAGCACATGGGCACCACTTACTGTACTCAATTGTAAAGACATCAGCATTGAAGGAAGGGTAAACAATTAAAAAATAAAGGAGACCCCAAAAGCTACCGTCATCGATGACATTGTTACCTGTGACAGTGTTACAAAGATCTGAGGAGCAACACTGGGAGGAGAAAGTCGTGCTGGCAGTCCCATTGAGAAACGACAAGGTGGCATTGCAGATCTGGGGACTGGCACAGTTCTGCACATAGCGACTCTGAGACTGGCCGTCTGCAGAAGAAGGAGACAAGAAGGCTGCTGTCAGTCTGGCATGTGGCACCGTTCCTAGTCATCTGTTATACAGAATGCATTTCAAGGCTACTTTCTATTACGCTGAGCCTTACAAATGTTGCACTAACGCTCTTTTGCACACATGACAATGCTGGGCTACTATTATCTCCACCTGTCCCTCTGTTGTATAGCGCCTTACCAGTCCAGCTGTTATTAGGACATTAGAACAAAAAAGAGAGACGAGAACAGGCCATTCAGCCCAACAAAGCTCGCCAGTCCTGTCCATTCAACTCCCCATAATAACATCAAGTGAGTATTGGGGGTCCCTAAAGCCCTCCTGGCTGCTCAGCCACTTATTCCACGAGTGTCTGTGGCTCTCTTTCTAATGTTTGTGTCAAATGTCCCCTTAACAAGTTTCCAGCCGTGTCCCCGTGTCCTTGTTGAACTCATTTTAAACCCTTCAATTGTGTCTCCTCTTAATCTCCTCTTCATTTTATAGCGCCTTTCCCAGGAGGTATGGCAGGCAAGTCAAATGTCACTGGACTCTGTGTGTGACACTACTAGCCGTCTGTTATATAGTGCCTTTCTAGCGCTCTGTTATGCAATGCGTTTGTGTCTATAATATGGCGTCTTTCCCGTCTAGTATATCGTGCCCCCCACATCCATTATATTGTGCTTTTCGCTTCTTCTACATGATTCCATTATTTATTTCTATGAATTTGTGTTTTTCATTTCTGTCTTTCCTGTCCATGAATTATTTAGCCCCTTTCATACCTCTTAATCAGTTGTAGTGTGTGTTCTCATCGGCCTTTTCCTATGTCATCAAACACTTGAACTTGCACATGTGGGGCAGTAAAAGCCACAAGGAGGACATTCAGACTTGCAATGGTGTGACTGGGCTGGGAAGTTAACCACTGAGCCACCTTGTCATCTCAGGCCATCAGGCCTCATTCGACTTACTCTGAATGGTCTGCGCTTCGGCGATTCCACAAGTCAACGATGGCGAGGTGCAAGTCTGAGAGCACAAGTCGGGGCCGTTGCAGGAGAAACAGCTGATCAAAGGTACTGGGAATGAAAAAGAAGAGAATGGAGACTTCATTAGGGGCAGGATGAGCAGCAGGAAGATCCTTTGGTGCCTCCTGCACTCAGTGGACTGCCGGCTCTTTATGAGAGACAAAGCCAATACTGCCATTGTGCGATGATCTGTGGCCGTGGACCTCATCAGTCAGCACCTCAGCCTCAGCACAGGGTGCTCAATAAGACGAGTCAGTGAGGGGCGCTATATGACAGGGAACTGAACTAAATTTCTGAGATCAGACTGTGCAGGACTGCCATCGTCACATCTCAGATAGCAACACCAACAGTCGGCTCCACTTGTCACACGAGCCACGTGAGCGCCATGAGGTGTGACTTGTCCACAACACATTATTCACTCCTCTGGGCTGAAAATGACAAAGTGAACGTCAGGCTTATAAAGTGTGGGGAATAATACGTGAGGCCCGCAGGAAAGCAGTGCCCAGGAGGCAGAAGCTCAAAATGGAGAGAGCAGAAGTGCAGAGGCTGAGTGAACCAAAAGGAGGCCAAACACCAAAACCTTCTCAAAGTGCCTTTCAGCGTCCACTCACATGAATGAAGGAGCCAAATAGTGAAATGGATCAAAACACGGTGGTCTGTCATTTTAGGGGAGACAGGTCTGAATGAAGTCACATGATCAGCAGTGGGCACAGCTGGCGACATTCAGAGATTTGACCTAAAATAGCAGCAGCCTTCCAAAAAAGAACCACGAAAGGCGTTACCAGGACCACAGTGAAATCATTCAAGAGGCGTGAAGACAAACTTCACATACACAAAGGGCGCAAACATGAGTGCAAGGCGGTCCAACGTTCTGTCACAGGTAACACCGTAAAGTAAAGACGATGTCCACAAAGGGACCTCAGACCTGCTGGACACACTCGGGTGATCACCGCCTCACTCGTGGTGCTGAACTCACATTTCAGAAATCGATTACTTTGCACATCACAGTAGTAGTCGGGCAGGGGGACATCAACATGCCAGGCATGCCCACACGTTCTGTCTCAGGATTTGGACTCATCTGTGCCACACCTTGGACATTTCTCTAGACTTTCTGTGGCTACACACCAAGGATGTTACCCGTCCCCAGTGCGTACCACAAGTGTTTCTAGAAGATGTTCGTCCTGCAGGATGTGGCACTTCCAGGGTTTGTCACAGCCAGTGGGACACACTGGGACCATACAACGAGATATGCTCAGGGTCTCCATTGGCCAATAAGGCCACTCTGTAACTTTAGCTGGGCGACTGATGAGGACAGAGGGCTGGATAAACACTGCTGGACATCCACGAAATCCAAACCTGACCCATCGTCAGATTGCCCTAACGTGAAGAGACCTGGCGAAGACACCAAGGCGAAGCACAACACACATAACCCACTCCGATGCAGGCTTGAACCCTCGACTAGACCCCCCGCTACACCCCTTGATTAGAGGCTGCTTGTAGTTGTAGGCCAAGCCTCAGAATGACCTCAAGTTAGAGCTCCATCTAGTGGCCCTGCACCCCTAGAGGCCTGTTAACCTGCAGGAAGTGTGTGGGCCTCCTGCCTTTCCTTTCCAAGGGAGGTGACAGCTGTGCCTTAGAGGGTCTTACCTCCCAAGCATAACCCTCAACACATCACGTCCCCTGCATTTCATATTTCATGAAGCCCAGATTTCCATTCACGTAAATCTCAAGTCACACTCACACTCAGCCAGCTTTCGGTGTCCTGGTCTGCCTATTGGATATAGGAAGGATACCTGGTGAGGTGGACAGTGGACATGGCCCTCAAAATGGAAACTTGGTCCTTGGAGCTGCAAAGAGCCATTGAGCTGTCACTCCACAGCAGGCTAAACAAAGAAGAATAAATGAGCACACTTAGAGGACACAGAAGGGACATTGTTGGCCTACCAGGGCTGTTGCACATGGATCCTTCACAGCAGGTGGCCACCTGAACCGCCGGCAGTCCAAGATAGCTTCTGAGGCTTTGCACGTTGTCACAAGCGCTTTTCGAAGCACATCCACTGAACGTTAGGTTCTGAACTACAAGAGAAGCAACAATCGTCACATGGGGTGGCATTGAGTGTGTGTGATCTGGTGACACCATATTCGGCCACTTTTGACATCTCTGACCTACAATGTGCAACCAACTGTCATCTCAAACTGAATGTGCCCTC
Source organism: Polypterus bichir lapradei (assembly GCA_026402145.1). Classification (NCBI taxonomy): domain Eukaryota; kingdom Metazoa; phylum Chordata; class Cladistia; order Polypteriformes; family Polypteridae; genus Polypterus; species Polypterus bichir. The sequence goes on along the minus strand of JANRMT010062827.1, from coordinate 76,108 downwards.
CTGCTGCCTGGACAACCTCACTCATCCTGGCCCTTCTTCACCCAGCTCTCCTTTAGGATGTCCCCCCTGTCTCGTGAGGTGTGCTGCTGTGGCTTCTCCTAACCCGTCTCCATCCTGGCATATGGCCTGCTGTGTGCTCATCACATCTGTCCATCCCAGTGTTATGTCACCATATAGAGCATCAGAAGCTGACTGGTGACCATTGCACCCATCGCTGATCTAAGCTGCCATCTGTGTCTGTGTTTTTTGAAGAATGCTGCCCCAGTGTTCTGTAACTTGGACTTACCTTTAACGGTGACACAGTGGTCCTCGATGCCAAGACACTGTACACTTTGGAATTCACTGTAGCACACCAGGCCATTTTTAAGAGTTGCATTTACTGCAATTAATAAAAATACAAATCAGAGATTGGCGTGGCAGGCTGGAGCGGTAAAAGCCCACCCGAAATTCATCCCCCTCTGGGTCACTTCCAGGTCAGATCTTGGGAGTGACACTGGAAACATCTCAACCCCAAAAGTCCAGCGCTGAGGTCTTTCTGTTCCATACAATTGGGGACCCCTTAACCTGCAATGGTGCAACAGGCCCTAATGCCCACTAAGCCTTACAGGGTATGAGAGCAGAGGGCATCATTCCAAAATTCTCATAAAGTTAAAGAGGGAAATGAAGGAGAGCTTAAGAGCCACCTTGTTGAAGATCTTCAGCAATGCCACACCGTTGGCTCTGTTGCCACCTAAGGGATTCTGAAAATGAGCAACTTGAGTAGCTTGGCTGCCGACTCCATTATGCATTAAGAGTCAATCAGGTGCTGCTGGTGGAGGATTGAAGTCCCCCTACAAACACAGGGGACAGCGCGATCTTGATGACCATGTCACGTACCTTGAACTGCGTTTCCATTGCACAAAGGTGAGCTGCAGCACTGGGAAGTGAAGACGCCCCGATGTATTCCAATATTTATGGACGCTGTCAGATTGCAGAAGTCTCTGTTCAGACACGCATGGGAATACTTGCCTTGGGTGGACTGTGCTGTAAAAGAGAGCACCATGTGGGACACAGACTGGCCTTTGGTCATTCATGATGACTTCTGCTCCGACTCTCCACACACAGTGAGTACACAAAGCCGGCCTCACCGGACTCACCTGTTACCTCAAGGACTGCCACAGCTCCACACTCCATTGACACGTCTGAGCAGTTTGTTGGCACATCAGTACAGGATGTCCATGAATCCACGAAGTTGCATGAGTAGCATGTGATGGACGATGCTGGACCTGGTCAGGAGCGACTGCAGACATTAGTCAACATATGGGAGCGGGTTCAAGACTTCTGAAGTGACCCAGTGTTTAGTGAATTTACTGCCAGGAATCATGGGTAAGGACTGGCACACACCCCATCTGTGCCAAGCAATAATAACTAATAATAATTCTTCACATTTATCTAGCGCTCTTCTCACTACTCAATGCACACTCCATACAGGGAGGACCCGAAAAAGCCAACCCATAATTTCTTAACAGCAAGCGGCAGCGCTACCACTGTGCCACATGTACTCCCTGTCCTCCACCTGGCGTGGCCGGCTGCTGTTGGTGAATTCTCACAACGAATGTGGCCAACGCCTCAAGGACAGACGTCCATCATTTACTTACCGGTAGTTATTAATAATGGCCAAAATGTGCGAGTAATGACCTAAAACAGAAGATGACTTCCCACCCCAACACTTGCCTCAGTGCACACCAAAACTTTCAAAAGCTGAGTTGTAAAAATGGCACTGCAAGGATGACGGAGGGAAGTCCGACACAGCATGAGATCAAGTGACCGCTGAATGTCACATCACAGCTGGAAGAGCAAAGGTGGTGACGAGCACAGACATCAGTGCTTAGTCAAGTGGAGGGCATTATGGGAAGGCTGTCAGGATGGGTGGTGCCCCTGGGCCACAGCAGGTTTCTTGTCTCTTACTCTTTGTGTTTGTCCAGAGATTCACTCCATAAATAACTGGAAGAACATGAAGTGGCGTCCTCCATCGTCACAAGAACATTACATGATGAAGAGCACAGGCCATTTTGTCCATCAATCCTAATCAAGTCGAGTTTGCCACTCTCCACCATGCTAGTTGGCCACCCATTCCATGTGTCTTTGGTTCTCTTTCACCACTTGTGTCAAATTCCCCTTTAACAAGTTTCCTTCTGTGTCCGCGTGTTCTTGTTGAGGAATTCATTTCAAAATGGCAGTCTTGCTCCAATGGACTAATTCCCTTTCGAATTTTTCCGTCACATCACTTCATAATCTCCATCACCTTTTTTGGTCTTCCCTCCTTGCTTGCTCTTCTTGGTCTTGAATGAGCCAAGCTGCTCTCCTCTGGACTTCCTCTAGTGCTGTGATATCATTTTAGGGTGCGTTTGCGTATAATGTGCCCAGTGCCTACTGCGAAAGCCCCTGTCTGTCTATCTGTCCACATGAACCCATGGGCCAGTTATTTTGAGATGTGGCACATTCGCTCTTTGAGGAAATCTGACAAGATCAGATACCGCAAACAGATCATGCTGTACGGAGTTTTACATTTCAGAATTGGCGACCCACCTTAAAACAGGGAAACATTCTGTGCGACTTCAGCTAGAAACTGGCGTACCCTCTGAATCGGACCTTCAGTGTGGTTGCTTGAACTTGTACAATTTGCATATTTTCCACTTTTACTCGTCTGACAGCCATTTAGATGCCCAATGGAAGTCATTCAGATGCCAGGCAGAGCCAGTGGCGTAGCTGGGGGGGGGGCAGGGGCGACATCTGTCTCTGGGCACAGTATCCAGGGGGCGCTAAATTGATGTTACAAAATTTTAAAATGAAATGTTTTCCATTCTTAAATGTATTAAAAAGTAAATAAAAAACATTTGCATCCTCAGTCCGTCACTCCATCAGTATGAGGAGATCTGTTTCCTGTTTTATGTCTCTTTCTGATTTTGAAGCACGTATTAGTTCTTTATACCCAACAGACAATAATCGATCCCTCCACTACTCGAACATGCTTGACTCTCACCCAGAAACATTTCTGACGTTATTAAACAGGTGGCGCGACTGGCATGAGGGTATCCTTGTCTGTCTAAGTTGCTGCAAACGCCATTTCTGTGTGCCAAGTGATTTGTGTTTATGTGTTTGATAGAAAATTGATTGGCTGTGGTGACGTATTCTAGGAGATGGCTGCAAAAGTCTAGACGTTTCCCCGTCATATTTTTGTACGAATACATTGTAAGTAATGCAGTTTTTATAAATATATAATTATTTTGCTTTATAATTTGCTATATACTTTTTTTTAAATCATTTTTAAATGAGGAAAAGGAATTTTTTTTTACAAAAACTAATGATGGATTTAGATTTTAAGAAAAAGGAGGCGTCGTTATCATTTTTGGACTTATATGAATTTTTTTTCCTAAAATACTATTATTTTAAATATATTTTAAATAATTTTCTTACCCTTCCCCATTGCATTTTTGCAAACAGGAGGGGGCGCAAGATCTTCAGTTGTCCTCGGGCGCTGAAAACCCTAGCTACGCCTCTGGGCAGAGCGGGCACCCGTGCTAAGAGATCACACAGTAGCGCCCTCTCCTGGTGCTTTAGATAAGTTAACTAATCGACTGGAAAGAAATGGACGGGGAATGCAATTATAGAAGTGAATATAAGAGTGAACCGACTGAACAATATCATCTGCAGATCAGTACTGTAAAGGAACGACGTACTCAACCTGCAGCTAAACGGCATCTGAACTCATTAACAAGGCGGCAATGGCCCCCATTTGAATGAATTCCTGCATTTGAACTCCCTGATATTAATGGCTAAGTGGGGAGCTCATTTCAGTTGCTTTTCTCCTTTCGCGATGTGATATTGATGCTGATCTGATGCTAGTATTGGTCATTTGCTATTAATTGTCATTTGTCAATTGGTAATTACCAAATGCTACTTTACTGGGCACACTTTCAAAAATGTCCTGTTTAAGAAAGCTGAAGATCAGTCAGGCACAGACCCTCCAGCACTGGCACACATCATTCGGTCGATGCCATCGTCACATCACTTGAAGTGCAGCCAGCTGTGTATGAAAGTCATTGAGCCGCCACAATCCTCTTGGTTAGTGTGAGTCCATTGTAAGGTGCTGATAAAAAGCTCAGATTTAATGGCATTACTTCAGAAAGTGGCTCATTGGCTCATTTAATAAATCAAAATGTAATAACAGATTCTTTGCTGAAGTAGATAAGAAATGTGCAATGCTCCAACCTTCATATCCGTTAGCTGAGTGCACTTGAATGTTATGCCATGCCAAGCTTGTCTAAGTTTTTGTTGTTTGGTGATTTGTCTCCATTTGCAGAGAGATAAGTTCAGTCTGATTAGTGACACAAAGAGGGTGAAATGATGGGCCAAACTACATGGCCAAAAGGTCAGAAGAAACAAAAAATGGAGGCAAAAATCTAAACGGCAGCCATTGTTGAGAAAAATGAATCAAAAGAAACCTTTACCTTGCAATATCTACACAAAGAAACACATGCGCTACGTCTTCAGTAACCTCGGACAACCAGCAAGTGCGCGGCGCTGCCCTTTACACACACCATGCACTTCTGGACGACTTACCACAACAACGCTGGCAGTGATAGAAAACAAAGTGGTTCTGGAAGAAGGCACACAAGATTTTTGTTCCTACTGTAAATCAAAACCGAAATCATAAACTAATGAATTCAGAGCCCCTAACCACCCTTTAAAACATCTAAAGCACTAAGCCAACAAGGCTCTCCAAGTGAAAAGAACTAAAGACGTCGTAATCCATTTTTAAAACTGGGACACAAAACTGGTCAGTGTACCTCAGATGCGGCCTCGCCAGTGTGCTATACAGTATCATGGGTATCGTATGCCATAAAAAATCAGACAAAGTGGAATTGAATGAAAAGAAGGAGTGAGTTCTCCTACCGGCATGTGGGCTGTTGCACATGGATCCTTGACAGCAGCTGGCACTGCTAGGTGCTGTTGTTTTCAGGTAAGTCTCAATGGCTGTAAAGTTGTCACAAGCGTTTATGGAAGCACATCCACTTAGCACCCCGACATCAGCTACAAGAAATGTGAGAAACAAGAAAGAAGAGCTCAGCCATCTGGTGACATTCAGGCTGTGGTCAGCTGGCCCCTAAGCCCAGAGACCCCATCATCTAACATGAGACACTGTGGGAAGTCTTTTATGCAGCCAAACCATCACCACCGTACTTTGATACTGGTGCCCATCTCTCGATCAGCTGGGCTGTTGAGGCCTACGTTCTGCCCACTGCATTTCAATCTCTTGTTATGTCTTTGCCCACCTACTGTCTCTCCATCTCTTCTTTGTCTCTTCTGTGCCCACCTATCAAGTGCCTCTTTCTGTCTCATGTCTTTTTACTTACTGTTGGCAGTGAAACAGTGGTCTTCCATGCCTTTGCAGTGTAAAGGAGGCTCACCGATGCCACTGTAGCACAGGAGGCCATTGGCAACCGTCGCATTTGCTGCAATTGAAAAAGAGGGAATGGAGTTGGCACAGGTTTCATGATTTAGTAGGTCAGAAAAAGTGAAAAAGGCAAAGTCAAGTGGCATGGTGCTGTTGTGACTCTTTTCCTGGTTCAAGGTACTTGTTCTCTCATTTAGTTGTAGTTTATTGTCTTTAACTGCAGAATCCCTCAAGCCTATGAAAAAAATCCTGGGCCACCTTAAATGCCACCTTAAATTCTTTCGCACCGCTCCTCATCTGCGTCTTTTGTTTTATAAGCACAAGCAGCAGGCAGCCTGCTATCCCACCAACCCCACCAATGCCGACGCAGCTCAAGTGTGTTTATCGTGGTGTGAGGTGCCTGGAATTGTACTTGGCATGTGTGTTTCGTATCTACGACGATCTTTGTAAATGTAGGGTGACAGGAAATGCAAGGCAAGAAATGTTGGACGCATCCCTAAAATAGAAATGTTTCTCATGTGATTGTACTAATGACAAAGTGTTGACATGAAGTGTAAAATGTGTGAAGCCTGAAGTCCAAATATCAAATAAACACTTTCACAAATGGTACAAGGATAACAGAACACGTGCGCTTTTATTTAAGAACTAGACATTAAGCCGTTACAATAACGGCCGCTAGAACAGCAGTGCATACACATTAGTAGGAACAGTCCGTGTTAAATGGCAAGGCACCTTGTAGGTGGCTGTAATATGCGTCACTGTATTGTGTGTCTTTCATTTTCTCTCTCAGTAATACTGCTTTGTATTTCTGTAAAATGCCTGGAATTTTGTCTGACAGTAATACAGTGGAACCTCGGCTCATGACCAGAATCCGTTCCAAAACTCTGGATGTAACCTGATTTGGTCGTGACTCGAAGTGATTTCCACCATAGGACTGTATGTAAATATATATTGTTTTGAAGTTTTTAAGCACAAATATAGTTAATTACACCATAGAATGCACAGCGTAATAGTAAAGTAAATGTAAAAACAATGAATAACATTAAGAAAACCTTGAACAACAGAGAAAACTAACACTGCAAGAGTTTGCGCTACGACCCGCTGGCTAAAAACACTTTTTATTAATGAGTTTTAAGCACAGGAAAAAAATGAACATTTGAAAAATCTGTAATTTAATAAACCAGCAAGAAAAGTAACATTGTAACAATGCACGCATGTGTGTGTGTGTGTGTGTGTCTCTGTCGCGGGCCTGCGTGTGTCTGTGTGTCTGTCTCTCGTGTGTCTGTGTGTATCTCTGTGCCTGTGTGTGTGTGTCTGCCTCGTGTGTGTGTGTGTCTCTCTCTCTCTCTCTCTCTGCACACACAGGGAATGCACAGGAAGAGACTGAACACGTGTCGTGTGGCCCCGCACTTGCGCACTTCACCAGAAGACACACACGGACACACGGACACCTGGACGCACACAGGGGTTTTATTAAAGAGGATGTAACCAAAGAAAAAGAAGTTGGCTTAGGGTACAAGGTAGATAAGTCCGTTTGGTCGGTGCAGCGGTAACAGCTGCTGTCTCCTAAATGAGAGCTCGACGGTTTGATTCCCAGTCCCTCCAATTACCATTTTGAGTACTGAGTTGCTACTTTTATTACTATTATATAATAAAAACATACATTTGAACAGTGGGTGTAAATTTATGGTCCTTGTAAAAGTTCACATTGAGCCCGAGGGGTGTGGATCCACCTGATGCTGCACCTGGGGGTCCGGGACTGGAGTCCAGGCCTATTGAAAGGTGAGCAACACACTGAAGTTCTGCTTCGGCTCAGAATTCTGCGCTTTGTTTTTTGTTTCTTCTGTAGATATTTGGATTTATGGATTTTAACTTCTGGCATCCATTAAAGGTTTTTGGACTTTGATTGTTTTTTGGTCACTTAACACCTTTTTGTTTCATTTCCTTGTTCCTCTTTGTTTCTCAACTGTTACTTTTAAGTATAAGAACTCGTAATAAAACCTAATTTCAAGAAAGCTGTAGAAATGTTTAATCATTTTTTTGTTGTATATTTAAGATTTACACTGCAAAATGCTTGTGTATCTGCACTAGATTTGTAAATAAATGTAAAAAGTACAGCATTGGAATGTGTTGTGTTCATAATATTTCTAATAGCAAAAAAACAGGTTATGACCAATAAACCATTTTAAATTGTAACAACTTAAAAAATTGATTTACTTTGGTAAAAAACGAGTAAATTACACCCAATCACTCTAAATGATTTGCCTCAACTTAAAAATTGTGGGATCAATAAGATAAAAAGAATTATATTTGTTCAGATTGAAAATATGAAGTGTGAATCACGACCTTCATTATTTGAAGTTGAAAGGAGGTTATACTTTTTTCAGTGTAGGACAAGTTCTGACGTCTGACTCCCCTGGAAATGGGTGTACAATCATCAAAGACCCCACTTCAGAACTGCAGGACAACTGTACCCCCCCTAAGGTGAATAAATCAATAACAAATGTTGGTCATAATATGGCTGTGCCCACAACTTGATGCAGAACACACCTGGACAAGCAAACTCTGACAGTGGGGTCACCGCCATGCAGCCACGTTTTTTCAAAGGCCATGCCCACTGACCACCCTCTGCCCTTCAGCTGCCATCACTCAGTAACTGTGTCACTAAAACCCTGACTGTGCAAAGCACCTTTCTGAAGCGAACTCCTCCCGACTACACCGTTCATGGAGTCACGGTACTGAACTGGCGACCTTCTGCTTTCGAGTCTGGAGCCTTACCCAGCAGGCCACCCATACGGTTTTGTAGCTGGATGGGCCTTCACTTTGGCCCATTAGTACCTTCAAATGTCCTGCTGTTGCACAGATCTGAACTGCAGCATTGTGAGATGAAAGTGGCACCCCACTGTCCATCATTTGAGTCAAGTTGTAGATTACACAAGGAAGAGTCCAAGCAGGAAGAGCTGTAAGTGGGAATAGAGAAAGAACCTGAAAAAGAATAAGATGGACTTGAGCAGAGGATAGCCACGTCTGGAGTCAAGATTTAGATTTGGAGGACAAAGAAAACCAACCTTCCTGCTTCTTTTCAAAGTAGCCTGCTAATTGCCTTGTGGGCCGTGACGTATCAAATGAAGATGGCTGAACCTCGGCCCAATCTGCTCGACAGGCGTGGCCCAGCTACTGCTAGACGGTCTGTCCTCCACATCAGGCCTCCCTAAAACGCCACTCCAGGGGGCGCATTCTCATTTGCTGCCATGCCACTGGTGTGAATCTCTTTAGCCATATATGTGGTAGATCATATTTAATTTTAATGGAATTACAGTAATTGTTGTGTTGTTTGGCTAGTAACACCCGTGTGGCACCATTTTGCAGTTGCTGCATAGCTTTGCACATGTTGTTGTGGGCAGTGATATCCTCTTCAGCGATGCTATATGTCACAAATCACTGCTGCTAATTAAGATGGCATTAAGCTAATGTGGGTGCCCAGATTTCTGGACCTTTTGAGAAGGTTATTAGCCATGTAGGGAAAGGACATTAAGGCAGGCAGGATTTCTGACCAATGAATCTTTTGACTGCGAGTTTTGATGTTCAAGCTTCCTGTCTTCCTGGTTCCGACTTTGACCCTTTTTTGTGCCTTCATTATCTGGTTCACCCTAACAAGATGTTATTTGTATCATCAAATCCCTACAATCACTCTGCCCCTTATTAGATGGACTACTTACAGACTCCTGTCCGCAAAAAGGCTTTCCAAATAAAACAAAATCCGAGACACTTGCTGTAGCACGCCGCCATCTTAAATACCATCACAATGATGGCACCACGTAATGAAAGTTCACACATTAACAATTTGGCTACTAGACAATCAGCAAATTCCAGAAATGTCCACAATTCTTTTAACTGTATAGGAGCTTCAGAAGGATGCCATGTCCTCTAGTTTTCAGAAATTCATTTAGCTCACCTCTTTGGAAAGGCTGCTGTGTCTCAATGGCTTCTTTAACACATCTGTTGAAGCCAAAAGTGGGGGCATCAGCTTCTTCACATATGTTTGGTTTCATCTTCATTTAACAATCCATCCATCCATCCATTATCCATCCCACTATATCCTAACTACAGGGCCACGGGAGTCTGCTGGAGCCAATCCCAGCCAACACAGGGCGCAAGGCAGGAAACAAACCCCGGGCAACGTGCCAGCCCACCGCAGTTCATTTAACAATCTGAATAAAATGTTTTAAGTACAAATAAGAAAGCAAAAAGTTCATGGCAGAAGTCCATCTGGTCCTTGAAGCCATGCCACCCACCTTGCTTTCTGTTTAGTGCCCAGCATTCCTCATCATGGGGTCAAGGTGTCTTATTAAGGGACAAGTTCAGCTGGAAGTGCCTCCAAAAACAGCAGATGGGCACCAGGACTAACAGTCACGGAAATGCACCCTGAATGGCACCTGAGCCACATGGCCAGATTTGGATCAGCCAATCAAATGCAGCGCTGTGGTCAGCTGCATCTCGTCATACAAGATGTCACAAGTCCTGGCATTAAATCATCATGGCAACTCCAGGACGACTGTCTGACTGACACACCCAACTACTACAACCATAAAATATCCTCTTGTCCACTTTCCGGGGTTCATTTCTCCCCATTCAGAGTTTCAGTGATTTCGGGTTAGTTAGTGTAACTGGTTAATTAGCATGGCAGTGGGTCCCCACTGATGAGGCCTGGCATCGCACGAATATGAGGAGTAGCAAGCATCATACCCTGGGACACAGACGTACTTGGGTGGTGAAAAACATCACTGGCTTGTCATACATCATGTGACTTAGCTCTTCAGATGGGCTCCTAAAGGACATTTAGGGTGGCAGAGCACAACAGTGCAGCTGGGACCGCTGGAACCCTCAGTTCAGGTACCAGATGGTTGGCTTCCCATACTGGCTCTGGTGACATCCCATAAACCAAAGATAACTGGCCCTATGGCTGGCACGTATTCCATATGACTGTGACCTGCTGTCCCACTCTTTCCTATTTCCGTGTTGTACCCACTGCCACCTAACATGACCAGAGCAGACTGGTCGGTTTTAAAACATGTATGAGAGGCCAATCCTTGCAGAGCTTTCCCTGCTCTTCTTACCAAAAGTAACTTGGGCAGCCAGGATTCCACACTTCATCGATGGATCTGAGCAGACCAAAGGGTTGACAGCACACGGCGCAGGTGTAGGACACGTGAAGCACGTCAAGGGGGAGGCTGAGCCTGGCAATGAAAAAGCAGACACACAAGACTCACAATTGAGACAGAAAACTGCGGCAGTGCAGCCCACAGAGGACGGCCAAGAATCACGACAAGGACTGGCTCGACTGCTGGACTCGGTGTGTAGTCCTGCTCCCTGCTTACCACTTTGATAGGTGCCATTCAATTCAGAAAAAATGGCCTCTGCAGGACTCTCCAGTAGTTTATTGAATTATTATTTAACATCTCTAATCAGCGTCACTCCGCAAATGGTCTACAGGAGTTAAAATGGACGGGCTGTCATAAGGCAGTAAGACCTGCAGAAGCGATTCTTGGAACAGGGGTACCCGTCTGGGTACAAGTCTCCTGCTAGTGACTAATGGCGAAATCTGCTGCTGGAGAAGACTCGGCTCACAGGGGCTTCTTTGTAAAAACCGGACCCTCCAGTCTGTGCCCTCCAAATGCTCAGGGCACAATACAAATACAAGCTAAGCAACATCTTGTTGGCGAGTTCGGCTTTTACAATCAAGCCAGTCATGTCAACTTACTGTATTTTACTTCTCCATTTTAGTGTGCGGTCAGGACTTCAGTGGTTACAGCAGCTGGCATCTCCTGTCACTTTTTATTTCCTTTTAACTGGGTTTGTGGCCCACTATTTAGCGTGAATGCTCACTCTCGGGTTCATTTTCTCAGAGCGTAGCTGTTGATTCTCTCAGCCTCAATGGCGTTGTCGTAACTATGAGTGACACTCGGCAGATGGCAGCACACTGATCCGCGATGCCAGATTTGGAGAGCGATCTGCTTTTACAGAATGCTTCTCTTCTGGTTTACTTTCAGCACTGGCAATGACGTATTCTCTACAGAAGCGTATTTGGGCTACAGGATTAAAAAAAAATAAGGACACGGTGGAGATAAAAAGGTCTACTTCAGGATTGAACCCAAAATTTCAATTCTAATCTCGTTGTTTATTTTGTCATTAAAGTAGAACGCTGTAAATGCCATCTTAAAGTCGCTGTTTAATGTGACTCCAGCTTCTCAAACTCGATTGTAACTAAAGCAGCACGTTACATGCCTCGTATTCTGAGTGTTCGCGACTCGCTACGGGCTTCTTAAATGGGCTTCCTCTTGTGCCCGCGGGTAGCGATTGCCAAACAGAATACATTCGCTTGCAAGCATTGTGTGCAAAGTAGGAACAGTCAAGGGACGAGGTGCCAGCTCACCAAACTCCAGGCATGTGACCCCATTAGCGCGTGGCAGCAGTGTTGGCGCAGTGTTTAATTATAAACAGTATTTAAATGAAGTTAACAATTCATCTGTAAAATGTAACGCACGTGCTTTAATGCATTTCGTCATGTAAATGGCGGCTCCCTTTCTGTCTGTTTAAGAAGCCCGAAGTGATTAATGGCTGGGTTGGGGAGCACCTGGAATAACACGCCACTTTAGTTACGACGGGGTTTGAGACGGTTTACCACGTTCTACTTTAATGACAACATAAACTACGAACTTCAAGTGGAAATTTCAAGATTAATCACTAAATAGGCCTTTTCTTTTCTCCGTGCACACAACTTTTCAGCCACAGACCATGTCATCAGCGTAACCACAGGCTTGTCATTAGTCGATTGGCATTGACATGGGCACATCTGCTATTTGCCGTTTGAATCGCCTTCATGGGGTGTTGGATTGGTACAGAAACGTCACACTCGGTGAAGCGTCTACTTCGCCCCACCTGCTGTACACATGAACCAAATCCATTGATGGATATCTCCAGATATATAATAATTATACTGCATGCTGTACGTCAAGTCCTGTGACACAATCAGGCATGTGGTGCTAAGATCACTACTGGAGTGTCAAACCCATAAGACAAGAAACAAAAAGCAAACCCAAAAACAGAGCCAAAGGTTATGGACTGCAAAAAGCCAAGGTGCCAAGTGAAAATGCAAATAACAGCACCCTGTGATGAAAACCATAAGTGGGTTTCATAACCAAGGAATCCAAAAACAAAGGCAAACTCAAGAGCCAAAGTAGAGGAGATAAATGCAGCAGCCATTACATGGACCACTGGCTCCTAAACAGCCGTGTGACTTCCGCTCTCCTCGTCTGCCAGTCAGCATCACATTTATACCATAAGCACATAAGAAATTTGACAAATGAGAGGAGGCCACTCCATCCCTCAAGCCAGCATCTCACCCAGAGCCTTCCTAAAGCTTGTCAGGGTTTCTGCATCACCTTTATAAGTCATTAGTTTCCATTCTGCTTAATGAAGTGCTTTCTGGCCTGAATTGCCCTCCCCGGGTGTCCCGGAGTACAGAATTCTGCTGCTTCTAAGCCTCTGGTGATGCCTTTGAGGATCCTGAAGACCTGGATGAGGGTCTCACGCAGTCTCCTCTGCTCAGACTAAAACGGTTTAAATCTCAGAGTCTGTCAGAGTGCGTCATGTCGTAGGTTGGTCCTCTGCACATTTTGAAATGTGTTTAGGACAGGACGGAGTTCTACTACGTGCATCCAATTCATTTTGAACCAGAGGTTTGGGCTCATTGAATCGCATCCAAGACTGGGACACAAGTGGACAAAAGTATTGTTAGAAATCTGGCCTGACATACACAGTCAAATGCTGCATGTTTGATCATTTTAATAAACTGGATTATAAAGTGTCTTTCAGACCTGTCTGTCTCACCTGCGTATCTGTTCTAAAGCTCTGTCTGGTATAAAGTGCCTTTTACATTTAGCTACCTATCCCGTATTTAATTGTTGAGCACCTCTTTTGTTCATCTTTAACAAAGCATTGATTAAAATGTAGTTTTATGTATGAGGTCAACAGCCCTGTGATTGCACATATTTTATGCTTAAGTATTAAAGATTCAATTGATGATAGCAACAGGCCATTCAGTCCAACAAGCGTGTCCATCCTCGTCACCGAGACGGTCCAGAATAACATCAAGTCGAGTCTTGAAGGGCCCTAAAGTCCTGCTGCCCACCACACTATTTGGCCACTTAGTCCCATGTGTCGGTGCTTCTCTGTGTGAAGAAAGACTTTTGAACATTTCTGTGCCCATCTGTGTCTCCGATTTACATTTGTATTCGTTATTTTCATTCGTTTTCATGCCTGTTTAGTCTTACACGTAACGATTCTGTGAGTGCTTTCACTATTATTATTATTATCATGATTATTTCTGCTCATGGCCTTTCTACATGACGTGTCTCTCAGAGATAACCTGGAAAGGAACTTTGAATGGCTGACAGGCTTGTGCTCCTCGGCTCCACAACTGGACCTGAACAGATGTTTCTGGGTTGAGTGGCCTGACTGAGAACTGCTGGCACCTGATGAGCCGAACTGAAGGACGAGGCTGCCCTGTTTCTTGTCCGATCCGTCCATTACACGGCTACTTATGCTATAACTCACAACTCAGTCTCTGTTACAGAGGGCCTTTCACATCCCTCATCTCTTAAAATGGCCTTTCACATTTACAGTACATATTATATAGAGCCTCTCCCATCTATTTACGAAACCCTTATCACATGGTAGCCATTATATAGTGCCTTTCACTCCTTTTTCCCTGCTCTTTTCTCGTTTACTGGCCCCCAGTGTTCCCAGTTTCCCCTACCTGTCATAACACACAGGACTTCAATCAACAGGCTCCACTTCATCTTCATGGTGGCACTCGCCTCTGCCCGATGACAGCTGAGCTCTCCTGCTTTGACTGCCTGACTGGCGAAGCCTGCCGTGTCAGGTGACCACATTTCTGTATATGAAGCTCCTCTTTTGTACTTTCCCGATGTGGTAGCACAAGTTCTGCTGGCCTAAAATAAAAGTGTTTCACATTTCAGCCAATGACACACAGCCGCTGATCAGCATTGGGTGAGGCCGTCACTGAGTGCCAAGGCAGGTTCACATAAACACTTATTTTCTGAAGATGCCACCCACTGCAACACGATAATGAGGCCAGGTGGTGGTCTTGTATTGACGTCTACTGTACTGGTGGGCCTCTGAACAGAAAAAACAGACAACGTTGTGATGAACAAGAAGAGCAGTGCCCCCCAAAGTGAGAACAAATGCATCGCTCAGAGAAGGAGAGGCCAAGGGTACCACAGATCTGCTCTGGTCTTTCATTTCAGCATAGTGTCACCAAACGTGTAAACGTGTTCATGTCACAGGCACCTCAATGGTACAGCCGACCAAAACAAAGATCAACACTCCAAGGATTTCCAGAACGTGGAACTCCAGAGGTTTACTGTCTGGAAGCAAAGAAGACCAACATCACAGTGACAGCTCTCACCATGACACTCCAACGTTGTCACCTCACTTGACGGCAGCAGGTGGGCACGAGGGTCAAGCTAACACTTAACGTGTCACCACTCTCCAGCATCATGATAATGGATTTTAACATTTTATACAAGAGATAATTGTGAAAAGGCACTACATACATTGGATCAATGTGAACGACAGACAGATATGAATGACATTAAAAAGACTTCACTGACCCCAAGGAGACACTCTAGTATTACAGCACACAACACCAAATAATGCACATAATAATTCAGTTCACCAATGTAGTGCCTTTGTGGTGGTAGCAACTCAACATATTATAGACAGATGGCAGCAGGCCAGTGAATGTGTGTGCCAAGCCCAACCAAAAAATACATAAGAAGCCTAAAGGCATGGCAGGGCTGGCACAGGACCAGAGTTAAAGAAAATCTGTCATTCGTGCCAAGATACCATAAAGGGATTCCTGATCGACCTGAGAATGGAATGAACCAGCTCTTCACGTGTGTTTGGAAGCGTTGGATGCAAATTAATTCTGCCTGAAGTGTGCTGTGCTCACGCTGGGGTTTCGCCCTTTTTATCTGACTTTGTTACTGTCTCCTGGCAGCTCTAGTTCTGTTAAAGCATTTTGAATTGTTACTTAAGTTCCTTTGTTTATGCTTTTTTTTTTTCATTGTTGAGGGGCTGCGGTGGGCTGGCACCCTGCCTGGGATTGGATCCTGCCTTGAACCCTGTTCTGGCTGGGATTGGCTCCAGTAGACCCCTGTGAACCTGTGTTAGGATATAGCGGGTTGGGGAATGGCTGAAGTTTAGTGTTCAGGTGTTTTGGTGGAAGGTGGATGCAATGTTTGCTCTGAGGGTGTTGATGGAGAAGTAGAGAGAAGGCCATTGCGTCTTTGTGGACCTGGAGAAAGAAAATGACAGGGTGACTGACAGGAGCTGTGGTATTGGATGAGGAAGTCAGGAGTGGCAGAGAAATACGTAAGAGTTGTACAGGATAAGAAGTGTGACTGTGGTGAGGTCTGCAGTAGGAGAGACGGAGATAGGATGACATCAGGGATCAGCTCTGAGCCCCTTCTTATTGTCAATGGTGATGGACAGGCTGACAGACGAAATCAGACAGGAGTCCCCATGGACTGTGATGTTTGCTGATGACATTGTGATCTGTAGCGACAGTAGGGAGCAGGCTGAGGAGACCCTGGAGAGGTGGAGATATGAGAGGAGAGGAGGGGAATGAAGGTCAGTAGGACCACCAAGACAGAATACATGTGTGTGAATGAGAGGGAAGTCAGAGGAATGGTGAGGATGAGGGGAGTGGAGGTGACGAAGGTGGATGAGTTTAAATACTTGGGATCAACAGTACAGAGTAATGGGGTTTGTGGAAGAGAAGTGAAGAAGAGAGTGCAGGCAGGGTGGAATGGGTGGAGAAGAGTGTCAGGAGTGATTGGTGACAGACGGGTATCAGCAAGAGTGAAAGGAAAGGTCTACAGGACGGTAGTGAGACCAGCTGTGTTATATGGGCAGGAGATGGTGGCACAGGAGACAGAGCTGGAGGTGACAGAGTTAAAGATGCTAAGATTTGCATTGAGTGTGACGAGGATGGACAGGATTAGAAATGAGGACATTAGAGGGTCTGCTAAGGTTGGACGGTTGGGAGACAAAGTCAGAGAGGCGAGATTGCACTGGTTTGGACATGTGCAGAGGACAGATACTGGGTATAGTGGGAGAAGGATGCTGAGGACTGAGCTGCCAGGTAAGAGGAGAAGAGGAAGGTCTAAGAGGAGGTTTATGGATGTGGTGAGAGAAGACATGCAGGTGACGGGTGTGACAGAGCAAGATGACAAGGACAGAAAGATATGGAAGAAGATGATCTGCTGTGGCGACCCCTAATGGGAGCAGCCGAAAGAAGAAGTAGAATTCTACAGAAACACACAAAGACCGAAATGTCCACCTGCAGCATTTACTCATTGTGACTTGTGCGACTGCCATATCCTCTTCTTCAAGCACATCTGTTTCTTGAGTTACATAATTGCTGTTCTATTTAATAACACGATGAATGTCTTAGTTACGGAACATCTTGCGTAGTTTTGACATTTGCATCTCATCGGTTAGGCTTTTGTGTTCTTACGATTCATTTGGATGTTTCAACAATGGCTTACTCGATTTCCATGAATTTTAACGTCACCGTCACTTTTTTCAGATATGGTTGTGTACAGTAGTCAATAAACAGAATGAACTTACCTTGAACCCTAGTTAAAAAACAAACTTTACACATTTAATCTGTCACTGTGGTCACATTTAAAGAGAAAATATTTAAATCACAGTTTACAAAAGCCTTTTCTAAATGATCTGTTAGTTTTATTTCCAATCATTCACAGTTTCTTCCTTGTTTTTCTTCTTTCAATTCTGCTCCTGTGAAGGCAACAAAATCTGATCAGGACAGCTGATTTGCCACATTCTGCTTCTCTTGCTTTTGGTACAGCAGCAGAAATTTGCATTTTATACAAAGGAATAAAAAGAAGCATGTTGGACATTTGAACCTGATATGTGACAATAAGGTAAATGTCATTCTACGGTGGACCTTTTAAAACGTGTCATTAATGTTGTGGGCACAGGCCATAAACCCACTGCCCTGCTGCCCCCTTCACTTTGCCCTGTTCCATAAGCAAATTCCCTGAACCCCATCATGATTCTCTGCAGGCTGGCATGTGGGTGAGGTGACAAGGTGACACTCTGGCATTGGTGGCATTTTCATGCACTTTCACTGCCAAGGCAAAAAGCAAAGTGTGCAGGATGAGTGAAACAGACGAGCTTCACCTTTCTTTCAATTGGCTATTAAGCAACACATTTTTGGAACGGGGCGCAGGATGTGAAGAACGTGCTGTGCGTATCTTGTCTTGGTTTTAATGCCTGTTTCATTGTTTTTAAGCTAACCTTTTGAACTGTTTCTGAAAACAATATTTTTTTGCCCATTGGTTTGTTGATGTTCATTATTGCAGAGATATTATATTGTGAAGGTTGCATTGCAACTTGTATTTTATGTAGATAAGGTGTAAGGCAGGGACGTGCGGTCAGGGGAGGCACATCATGAAAAGTAAAAAACTAATAAAGATAACACAGAACAAATGTGTCTACTGGTCTATGCTCTAAATTTGTTTTCTGTATAATTCCAATAATTTTGATCGTTTTTATTGTCAAAATCGTTCCTGTTCAAATACAGGGGAGAAACGTGAGGCACGGGAGCGACGAGCCTCACCTCACCTCGGACTGTGCTCTCCTCACACACTGATGGGGTTGATGCCTGTGATTGGCGTGTGCCCGTCGCTGTCTCTCTGTATGTCACCAATATAAGGTGTGCTGACACGTTTATTATACACCCTGACTTTGCACCGCCTGGCTAATATCTTTAATGAATGTGTGCGACATATTTAGTCTCGCTGATCGGACATCAAACCGCAGTGAGAAGGCACAAGGTGAGGCAGACAGTACCGTGCCGCCCTGAAGGGGGCGCATGTGAGCCCAGCAGGCACTTGTTGCTGCTGTTCTTCTGCGCAGAGGTGCCGATAAGTTAGCAACATCAGAAAGTCAAGTGCACTGCAGCGCTCCGTTTATTTGGATTTTTTGTTCCGATTGACTAAGATTAAGATTTTTAAAACTAAAGGAAAATAAGGAGGGACTTTTACAAGAAATTGACAGAGATTTTCGTGGAGTAGGATAGGCGCATGGACTTCATTTACAAATAAAGGTAAAGACCATAAATGGTTTTCAATTTTTAAAAAATGGGATCAGACTAAGAAAAAAAATCCAATATTTAAAACCTAAATTGTGACCTTAAAGAGAATATTATTTTCTTTTTCTTGTTATCCTTTTGTTTGAACAGTCTGTTTTATAATTGATTAAAGCATCAGAATTAAAAGCTTTTAAAAATTAAATATTTCAATTAAGGTCAAACTTGAAATCCGTTTTATTTGTTTACCACTCAGAACTTTCATTTGCACTGAATGAGTATGAATTGTGGATTTAGAAGACATGGAGGGTGAGGAGCAAATGTGCCCTCTCACCACTAGAAAGGTGACGTTCTTTCGTAGCCAAGTAGGCGCCTTCCCTGTGTGTGTAAAGAGTGCTGACGAGATGTGAGACATAACCGGTCGTCAATGAGCAGGCTACCGGCTGAACAGTGAATAAGCTGCTCCTTGGTGTCCATGTATTTGTAAATCTGACTCTGAAGGACTCAGTGCCTCACCAGCCATGAACCCCACCGTACGTCACTGGTGTAAGATCTCAAGAATAGTAAGAAGGGACAGGGGGTGTCAAAAACATGCCTTGCTTCAGGCAGCCTTATTTAACATGTCAGCCCTGATTTTCTTTAGAAGATTAGAAAACACTGAGACAAGAACAAGCCATTCAGCCCAGCAGGCTCAGCCACCCATCCACTTCACTGAGATGGTCCAGAAGGACATCACGTTGGGAGCTGAAGGTCCCCTAAACTCCTGCTGTCCACCACACTTTATTCCATCTGCCTAAGGTTCTCTGTGTGAAGAAAAACTTTCTACCAATTATGTGAAATCTGCCATTAACAAGTTTCCAACTGTGTCCCTGTGTTCTTGTTACATAAATTATTTTAAAGAGTAACAGTTGGATTCCCTGTGTTCATTCCTTTCATAATCCTAAACGATTCAATCAATCACATCACCTCTTAATCTCCATTTGCTTCAACAGAACAGGCTGGACTCCTGTCAGATGTCCTCAAAGCTCAGACCTCTCTGTCCCTGAAGCAGTCCTGAGACTTTTCGTTTTCTGGCACTCCTGTGTCTTTTTGTAGCCCAGAGATCAACGCTGTAGACAGGACTCCAGGTGAGGTCTCTATCTTTAGTCCCTCACACGTCAGGGCGCCATGTAACCTAACATCCTATTAGCTTACTTGATAGCTTCGTCCACTGTCTGGATGGACCATTGCACTGTGACTCTCAGGTCCATCTCATAAGCAGAAATATCAAGTTTTAGACCTCAGATCTACTTGAATATTTTCTCATTATTCCCCAAACACTTATGTTAAAATATTGTGACATACAGGCTCTCACTTGAATGAGTGACAGAGGGAAAGCTTAAGACGGGGGGCATAAGTGCAGAGCCACGGGGATTAAGAGTGACGAGATTAAAGGTGACCAAGGTGACAAGTGAAGTGGACAGATACGCATGGTGGCTTAGATAGGATAGCTTTAGGGCTTCGATGCGTGGCTACCGTTTTTGTGAGTGCGCTCTGTAACCTGAAATACGGTAGCAGAATTAACAGTTGGGCTTCACTTGCGCAGAAGCAAACAGAGCACTAAACTTGGAGAGGCCCCGGCAGCTGTGAGTCCTCGTCTTCTTATTTACATGAGGCGCTACAATCTGAACCTTCCACACTGCCTGCCTCACAGCAAAAGTCACGTCATATGAAATGATGCATTCATAATGTGCTAAAGATGAAATCTGATGGGAGGACTGTTGCCAACACATTTAATTGTCTAGTATTGGAGGAAACTCCTGCCCATACTAACTTGAAGACGCATTTCATTGTTTTAATGACACGAAGTGAACTCCCCACGCGTTCTTAGTCTTTTAGCGCAGCTGCTGCATTGCGCATGTCAGCAACACGGCACGGCACGCATGCGCATTCCGCTGCTCGCCCAACACATTAAAACTGCTGCAGTTTCTCTAAGCCGACTGATGTCCTTTTTCTCGAACCCAATGAGGCGCGTCTTCTGACGGAACGATCAGGGAGCTGAAAGCTTCTTCGTAAGCCCATCGCTACGACGCACTTACAAGACCGTAGGCTGCACTAAAACTAGAAGCAGACACGCGAACGTATTCATAACAAATTTACTGCACAAATGATAGAAATACGTTTAGAGGACTTTAATATAACACACCGCGTCTGACTTTTAAGAAGTTTCATGAGACAAACCCAGCATTAATAGATACCGTCACAAAGATGAAAGCCAACAAGCGCTGCTACCCCGACGGCGTCCTCGGTGCGTTTATCGGCTGAGCTGCGCATGCGCCGTGTTGAGTTGGCTGTAACCTCAGTTAGCGCCCGGACTGCAGATGGCAACTACGTGAATAAAAGCACGAATGATTATGGGAAGCACATTCTGCAAAAATGAAATGAAAATTCTAAAATGAAAATGCAATCTCTCTTTTGCACTTTCCTATTCAAAGTCTGCCTGCGAAAATGCTAGAAAAAACTCAAATGAAATTGGAAATAACCTCAAACTTTCAACCTTGATTTTCCACAATTCTTTGTTAATTGGTGGCTGTAGAGCCCCTTCGACCGATAGAATAATTCAACGGTGTTCAAGCTGCCTCAAAGAGCCATGTAAAGAGCAGGGAATCCAGCCATTACGCTACTCTGTGCTGACGTTACACTATAATACGACAAAAATACAAAGTGTCCAATTTCTACTTCAGCGTAAATAGATGTAAACTATGATCTAACTATGATGTAATAAAGGCTATTCTCTCTCATGTTGAATATTGTAATTCAATTGCAATTCATTTCCTCACAACTCCAATTATGCGTGGTCTTGGGATTTTGTGAGAAGGCTTCGCTGTGAAGCTCAAAGTACGGGAGTGAAAAAGATCAAAATTCCGTGAATTAAGCAGTCAAAGTGAGGAGTATTCTGTCGATCAAAGTGGCCCTACAGCTACAAAGGACTAAAACTTGTGGGAGATCGAGGAACAAAGCCCCACCTATTTGCATGTTGACAACTTGAAAACGAAAATCCATCCATCCATCCATTATCCAACCTGCTATATCCTAACTACAGGGTCACGGGGGTCTGCTGGAGCCAATCCCAGCCAACTTATGGTGCAAGGCAGGAAACAAACCCCGGGCAGGGTGCCAGCCCACCGCAGGGCACACACACACACACCAAGCACACACTAGGGACAATTTAGGATCGCCAGTGCACCTAACCTGCATGTCTTTGGACTGTGGGAGGAAACCCACGCAGACATGGGGAGAACATGCAAGTGAACCCGGGTCTCCTACCTGCAAGGCAGCAGCGCTACCCACTGCGCCACTGTGCCACCCAATGTGGAAATGCTTCTTGCAAATTAAGGTTATTTCATTTTTGCAGCATTCTTGCCCGCAGACTTTGACAATGATATTGCAAATGAGAGACTGTATTTTCATTTGATAATTTTAATTTTTGCAGAAAATACATGTTCATTGAACAAAAACACATACAATAACAAGAGTCTGCACTTTGCTTCAAGGGAAGCAGCTTAGGGATTTCATTGAAACCCTCAGGAGGTTCAAGGTTTAGAACAGCGGTGACACCTGAGGACACCAATGTCATCTCTGCCCCCATGTGTCCCACATACCCCTTGGCCACAGCTGTGTGACTTGGCTGCCTCTTCTTGATGCTTCAGGGTTAGACATTTTGCAAGGGCATGCATTACTCTGAGGGGATCAAAATCAACAAGTACAACTGGGAAACTTCCATTTCTTGCGCCAGTGCTTTCCCATCAAGGCCTGAATGGTCATTGTAGTGTCACCACCAGGGCCTTTTTCGGGGAGGGACGACTGGAGCTGTGTTTGTGTGGTGCTAAATGTGTCCCTCCATGGTGTTCCCCTGGAGTGTATGTATTGGCTAAAAATCCCTGGTGGTGTGGTGGCCTCAGTGCCCCTGCTGCAGTGCCAGTCTCCTGCCTCCAAGACCTTCTCTCCTCAGGATCACTCTCTCACCCATGGAGCTAGCCAAGCTGGAGATAGCGGCAATGACAGGAGGAGGCTGCCAGGACTCAGTCACTCACTGCACCCGGGTCGGCTGACACTCACCCAGCGGTGCCGCACTTGCAGACGAGGAGGTGTAGGGGTTTGGACCCACCTGTTTGTCTGTCTGGCAGACTGCGTGTCCCGTGGGAAGACTCCAAGTAGCGACTCCTGGTCCTGGCCAAGTTGAGGCAGCTCTGCCTTGTGGTCATCCGCACCGTGTACAATTAACGAGGAGGCCGCATGTCGCATGAGATGCACTAGTGTATGAAACAGCACACAAATTGTGCAGTGCATAGTGCAGGCGCTGCTGAATTGCACAACAGAAACATCTCTTTGTACTCCGCTCTGGTGCAGACAAATTGTTTTAAATAAAATAAAGAAGGAATCTCTGCAGATGGTTGCAGTAATGTGCCCTGACCACTAGAGGCCCTTACTTACGCGGCCTATGCCCAGAAACAGCCCTGCCCACCCCCACAACTTTTTATTAATCCATTTTTATAGTAAAGTGATAAATGGTTTAAATCCTCCATTAAAGTAGTCCACCACTTGACAATTCAAGGGCATTGGACTTGGGAGGCGCAGTGAGAATTGAGCCGTTTATGTGCCAGATGGAGCAGCTTTAAATGAGATTGGAAACATTAAGAAAAGAGCATTGATGGAGGAGACGCCATGTAAGTACTGAAAGTTACCTCAAGGCAAAGTCAAAACCCGCAGTGAGAGTGAGTGAGGCCTGAGGGCAGGTAGTCAGGCCGGGCTGGAGGAGAAGGAGTGGCAGCCATCAAGGATAACAAGAGGTGGCGCCGAAGAAGCACGAAACTCAGCAAGAGGAGCTAAGTTGGTGAGTGCCAGGACAGTGAGACCCTTGGACCCAGTGTTTCTCTTTACTGGACTGGCTGTGCCCCTCCTGCCCTGGGAATATGATTGGTTTAGTCTAGTAACTCACTTGAGGTGTGTGGCAGAGGCCGAGAAGGCCTTGGTATTTTCTGGGTGCGGAGCTGCAGCTTGGCTTGGCTTGGCTTAAAGTAAATCCCAGTTTGCATTTGTTACCCGTGTCTTGGGCGTTGTGCCCTGTGTTGTGGTACAGCCCTACTTTTAAAGTGAGGCATCTAAGTGGTCCATCCATACGCACACCTGTCTTCTTATCTGCTAAATCCAGTTCAGAGTCACTGGGGGCTGAAGCCTGTCCCTGCAGCATCAGGAGCCAGGCTGGAGCCACTTGTGGATGGGGTGCCAGTCCAAGGTAAAGATCTGCTTGTGATCTGCATGCTTGATCTCCTCGACACTGTCACAGTCATTTTTGCCTTGTCAGCATCCACATTAAAAGATGGGCAGATGTGTTCAGTTTGTCCTCCTTCATGGCCTCAGATGGCTGAGCCAAATCACGGTACTGCCTTTATAAAAAACGAGCTCCAGAGATGCCATCATTACCATCAGTTGGACACTAGAGGGAGCAGTGTCACCAGGACAGCAGCAGGAACGCAGCATGCAGCCTGTCACAGAGCCCATGGCATGATGCCAATGAGATTGTGCTGCCTAACATGTTTCCAGAAGAATGTGACCTGATGAAATGTCACAATTCTGCCTCTTTATCATTTCTCAGAATTTCACAAATTTCCATTTACAGAATCATTAGGTAGGAGTTTAACACCAGGAACAACTTAGCGTAATTCAGTGTACTTTAATAAACCTACAGAGATCTCTTCATGTGATGAAGGTTCAAGAACAAGTACAACATTCGGCAGTACATGTAGCCAGCTGTCACAAAGCACCATTGTCATTATTTATTGTCAGGGTGGTGGAATTGAAAAAGTGAAACATAAGGGGATCTGTGAGTGTCTTTAGTTTTACAAACCCACCTACTGTGCTTCAGGGTGAAAGGGTCGTTCCATAACGCCACACCATTGCAGTAGTGGGCAACATTCTCCCTTCTGCTAGGATGGGTTTCAGTCCCTCCGGCCCCCTCATTTGGATCAAGTGGATCTATGAATATAACTTTTGATGCAAGGTGGCACAGTGGTTAGCACTGCCATCTCCTAACTCTGGTAGACTGGGTTCAAATCCTGGCCCCACTGCTGTCTGTCACCCTATCCAGGATGTTGTCACCATAGGCTCCAGTCCCCTGAGGCCCTGAGTGGAGACAAGTGGGCTTAGAAAATGGCTGATAGACGAGGGGACATGTAGTGTACTTCACTTTGAGTCTTATTCATGGCATAAAGCTCTCTGCTCCACGCCACATCCATACTTCACTCTCTCTGGCCCAAAAAGGAAAATGAACACTTGTCAAAGGTAAAAGGCTTAAATCAAATAGGCCACAAGCTAAACTGAAACTGGACATCTGCCACTTTGACATGACATGTCTCCTCTTAGTGAGTTCATAGGCAGGACTGGCATGACTGGCACCTCTGAACCCATGATGAAATAAAAGAGTCGAAAAGTTAAAGGGCTGACTACCATTGGGGGGCATTAAGGCAAAGTTGTGCAGTGGGGATAGGGGGAGTCCTCAGGTAGCGTGCCACCCAGACTGTCGGGTAACTTTCCATTCTTTCTTAATGGGCACAGACAGTCAAGCCTGCAAATGAAAAGCTCAACTTAGGGGACAAAATGGAAGGATGACCTTTTGAAAAACACAACCTGCATTTACCAAGGCCAGAATGAGGAGATCAGAAGGTTACATGGGGCTTTGGGGCAGACAGGACCTTCACTACTGAGATAGGGTGCTCTCGAAAGAGTCGTCAGATAAGCCAAAGCCTGGAGAGCTCATCAAATACAACATGGAGAAGCGAAAGGAGACACTGCTAGTCGAAAATGCAAGGGCAAGTTGAGCAACTTCAGCGGACCTCTGGGTCAATACAAGAAGGGCCATTTCTTTTTTGTATTTCAGTATATTTAAAGTGGTGCACTTGGACACTTCATCAGTGATGGCACAATGGACAGCCCTGAGGTGTGTCAGGTCTATCAGCACCAGAAGCCCTCGGCCACCATGTGACCAAAAATGGCCCCTTCTAATCCACAGCCTTCTCAAGGCAATCCCTGCATTTATTTCCCTGCCGTCCTTTCTTCTGTGTCCTCTGATGATGTGCAGGAGGCCGAAGACTTTGCACAGTGACTGACGAGCAAAGTCTCTGCACATCTAGTGCACTACTCCAGCAAGTCTGTATTTTTGGCTGTGTTCTGCTTACTGGGTTCCTCCATCCATTCCTCCCAAAGAGCAGTGAGCTCCAGCATGACCACCTGAGAACAGCACAACGTCCTGTCTTAAGGTGGCCTCTGTGATGCACTCCAGAAATCCAAGCTGTTTCTGCAGGTCTGCCTTCCTCTTCCAGTCAGATGTTGTCCTAAGTAGTCCTACTGCTGCTCTTCATGGAAGCTTGGGCTTCAAGTCTGCTTTGATGAAGATGATGCCAAGTACATCTCAGCTGAAACCCTCCACCTGTGTCCTTGACCCAATACCAACAAATTATTTCAAAGAAGTATCGGGCATGCTAGTTGATAATGTTCTTGACAAAGTAAATTTGTCATTAGATACGGGGGTCTTCCCAGACTGTCTTAAGACTGCTGTAGTTAAACCCCTTCTTAAGAAACATAATCTCGACCCCTCGGCTCTTGAAAATTTTAGACCCATCTCTAACCTGCCTTTCTTAAGTAAAATTCTGGAGAAGGCAGTCATTATGCAGTTAAATGACCACCTCAATAAACCTGCTATTCTTGATAAATTTCAGTCGGGTTTTAGAACAAATCACAGCACAGAAACTGCACTCATTAAAGTAGTAAATGATTTGCGAGTGAATGCAGACAGAGGCCATTTATCTGTTCTCATCCTCCTCGATCTGAGTGCTGCATTTGACACCATTGATCACAATATTCTTAGAAATCGCCTTAGTCAATGGGTGGGCCTCTCTGGCAGTGTCTTAAATTGGTTTGAATCCTACCTGGCAGGGAGAAAATTCTTTGTGAGTTGTGTTAATTACAACTCAATGACACATGATATCCGATATGGTGTTCCACAAGGCTCTATCCTGGTCCGCTACTCTTCTCAATCTACATGCTTCCGTTAGGTCAGATTATCTCAGGGCACAACGTGAGCTACCACAGCTATGCTGATGACACACAGCTGTACTTATCAATAGCACGTGATGACCCCGACTCTCCTGATTCACTAACACAATGTCTGACTTGTATCTCAGAATGGATGAATAGTAACTTTCTCAAGTTAAATAAAGAGAAAACTGAAATCTTAGTGATTGGCAATAACGGATACAATGAGGCTATTAGAAATAAACTGGATACATTAGGATTAAAAGTCAAGACGGAGGTAAAAAGCTTAGGGGTAATTGTTGACTGTAATCTGAATTTTAAATCGCATATTAATCAGATCACTAGGACAGCATTTTTTCACTTAAAAAACATAAGTAAAGTTAGACCTCTTATATCACTGAAAGATGCTGAGAAATTAGTTCACGCGTTTGTTTTCAGTCGACTAGATTACTGTAACGCACTCCTCTCAGGACTACCCAAAAAAGACATAAATCGATTGCAACGAGTGCAGAATGCAGCTGCCAGAATCCTAACTAGGAAAAGAAAATCCGAACACATTTCTCCAGTTCTGATGTCACTACACTGGTTACCTGTGTCATTCAGGATTGACTTTAAAATTCTGCTTATGGTTTATAAAGCCTTAAATAATCTATTCCATCTTATATATCAGAATGTCTGACATCTTATATTCCAAATTGTAACCTTAGATCCTCAAATGAGTGTCTGCTTAAAATTCCAAGAACAAAACTTAAATGAAGTGGTGAGGCGGGTGGCCTTCTGCTGTTATGCACCTCAAATCTGGAATAGCCTGCCAATAGGAATTCGCCAGGCTGATACAGTACAGCACTTTAAAACACTGCTGAAAACACATTACTTTAACATGGCCTCTCATAACTTCACTGTAATTTAATCCTGATACTTTGTATATCCAACTCATTATAATAACTATTCATGGTAGCTCTTAAATCTGTACTAACCTCTACTCTCTCTTCTGTTTCTCTTTCCGGTATCCTTTTGGTGGTGACTTGCTCCACCACCATCTACTAAAAGCACTGTGATGTTCCAACAATGATGGATGGATTAAGAGCCAGAAGTCTACATGACCATCAACATCAAGTGACTCCATGAGAACCCTAACTACAAAGAGGACTGTTTCATTTACTGTATGTTAGGTAGAATGCCCAGAGGGGACTGGGCGGTCTCGTTGCCTGGAACCCCTGCAGATTTTATTTTATTTTTTTCTCCAGCCGTCTGGAGTTTTTTTTTCTGTTTTTTCTGTCCACCCTGGCCATCGGACCTTACTCTTTTTCTATGTTAAGTAATGTTGTCTTATTTTAATTTCTTGTCTTTTATTTTTCTTTTCTTCATTATGTAAAGCACTTTGAGCTACTTTTTGTATGAAAATGAGCTATAGAAATAAATGTTGTTGTTGTTGTATCTGTAATGCCACTCCTTATTCAGGAAAAGATCAGGTACAAAAAGTGCAATGGCAGCTTCCACCTGCAGCTATAGACTCTTCAGTACACGAGCGACTCTCCACACTAGTGCTTAGATCTGACAGCGCCATGCTGATACTTCAGTACGCCAGTAATGGTACGAGAATGCAGTCTTCTTTTTGGGCACAAACACCATCAGATTAGTGAGTACATACGATGACCAGCACAGGGTGCAGCAGTGCAGCAAACGCCAAGACAAATCTACAGGACACAGTCATGGGTTCAAATATAAGATGTTTATTCCACTCAATACCTTCACAGGTTTCCAATTTTCTCGTTTTCATGCTGCACAATAAAGTAATACGTTTTTCCCTCTCCCTTCACACCTCACGCTTAGTCTCACCAACCTCCTCCTGGTTGTCTACTCACATAGGAAACTTGGCTTCTTTTTTGCCAGAACCAGGGGTACTTCTGGTGCCATGGCACTACACACTGGGAGCACTTCAAAGAGGGTATAATGATCTCCTGCAGCTCCCATAGTGGCACCAAAGAACCCTGACAGGCCAGCCTACCCTATGGATTTACATATGGGTGTCCCACCAGTGGGATGCGGCTGTCATTTGTACATGGGATGGGACATGGCCATTGGAGCCCATCAGAGCAGGTATCTCCTCTGGGAAAGGCACCTGCAACCACCCAGGTTAGGATGGCACTGAGCTTAATGTGTAATAATAGAAGGAAAAATGAACAGAAGGAATTACTAAGGGTAAAATTGAACAGGAGATGGGAAGAACAGGAGATTTACTGAACAGTCAGCATGCGTTCAGAAGAGAGACGTTATGGTTTACAACATCCTGGAATTCAATGAGGAAGTAACAAAAGGATATGATCAAAGTGGGGCAGATGAGATTATTGATCTGGACTTTCAGAAAGCATTTGATAAGGTGCCACATGAGAGGTTGGGTATCAAACTGAAAGAAGTGGCAGATCAGGGTGAGGTGTGTAGATGGGTGCAGAATGGTGTGAGGGACCTTATCACAATGGGCTGATGTTAAGAGTGATTTCCAGCAGACGTCAGTGTTAGGGCTCGTTTATACTTCACGCTCAGAACTCGTACGCGCACGCATCATGACTGCCTTACGTTCCCAGCGTTCATCTGATGTCCTCTGAGCAGGTCCTCAGAAATTAACATGACACGTGTGCAAGTTGCAGTACCAGTAAAAAGTCAGGGAGCGCCGTGTGATAAAAGTCGGAATGTGACATCAGAGTCTCTGTTTACTATCTACATGTGACAGAAAGCTGCTATGAGGATTGATGTGCATGATTCGATGTTTGATGAATGGTTTGATGTGGTGAAACAAAATGCTGACGTACAGATGCATTTGTGGTGCTTTTATATTCAAGCGTTGCATATTCCCAATTGTAATGACATTTTAAAAGTCTCACATTACCATATTTTGTTCCGTCTTTTTCTGGGGCTTCCTCCTGACCTGACAGCAGCAGCAAACATCAATAGATCGCCACACAGAACACGTTACATGTATGATATTCCAACTCTCTGCACATTTAGAATCCTTAGATTTACAGTATACTTGATATCACTTTCATGATGAAATGCATTAAAGTATGTAAGTTACATTTTACAGAGAAATCGTTAATTTTGTTTAAATACTGTTA
Organism: Polypterus bichir lapradei; assembly: GCA_026402145.1. Lineage (NCBI taxonomy): Eukaryota > Metazoa > Chordata > Cladistia > Polypteriformes > Polypteridae > Polypterus > Polypterus bichir. The sequence continues at coordinate 46,284 of JANRMT010062827.1, read as the reverse complement.
ATAATTACACACATGGGGGTGACACGGTGGCGGAGCAGTAGCACTGCTGTCTCGCAGGGAGTCACATTGTTGGTGTTCCCTGCCTGGAGTTTGCATGTTTTCCTGCTGGGTTTCCACAGTGAGCTCTGGTTTCCTTCCAAAGATATGCAGATTTGGTGACACTAAAATGACGCCAGTGTGTATGTGAGTGCTTGTGTTCACCTTGAGATGAACTGATGCCCCGTCCAGGGATTGTTTTTGCCTCGTGCCCAGTGCTAACTGGAAGGGGCACATCCCTGGATTGATGGATTTAATCATTAAACATTCTTTTCAGAGATATTGTGGTAAGGTGTCCTCAGAATTGAATGGATGTTCCAGGCAATTCACAACACAGTGAAGCCAAACGTTTCCTCGCCGTGATGATGAATGTCACAGGCGGCTTGTGATCGAGCACTCGTCATTAGATGATTTTCTGACAATCAGATGGAAACAGCTGCACGTTGCCGGTGCCATCTTCTGGCATCACTCTGTTGCCTTCTCCTGACGTCTTCATCCCTTCTTCCTTCTCCCTCCTATGTCGCTCTTCAGACGAGGCATATTTATTATAAAATTCTACGTGTGGGTTTTACAAGATGTGATTGTTAGATATTCTGATTGGCTGGCTGTTTTCCCAAACAATACAACTTTTTTGATGCCTACTGGCATGTCTTCCTTTCCCAGGCTGTAAACCAATTTAGCTACTTGTTGTCCCAGATGCCCAGGTTATAAACTTATCAATAGCCGTAGGCACCAGCATGTCTTCCTTTTTTGCTTGAACAGCTGTTTTAAAAGTGAGGTACAACTGGGAAGAGGATATGCTTTGATGTGTTTTGAAATGAGTTCATCTGTTGTTGTGTCTTGAACAAAATAACAAAATGTACAGATTTTGTACCCCCCAACAAGAAGATTAAGAGGAGACTTGATTGAAGCGTTTAAAATTATGAAGGGAGGACAGTGGATCAAAACTGTGACTTTAAAATGAGTTCATCAAGAAGATGGAGGCACAGATGAACGAACGCTTGTTAAGGGTAAATTTCACACAAACGTTGGGATGTTTATCTTCACACCGAACACAACAGACACATGGAATAAGTGGTTTGGCAGACATTCAGACTTCAGAGACCATCAAAACTTGTCTTGATGTGTTTTAGAAGAATTAGGTCGGGAGCACTGGCGAGCTTTGTTGGTCTGAATAGCCTGTTCTTGTCCAGATGGTTCTGATGCTCTCAACAACTTTACTCCTCCTCTCACATTCACACTTCCTCTTTTGACCATGTCACCAAGGACAAACTGACCAATCAGATTGCTCTGAGGCACTGGACACACACACACACACACACACACACACACTGACACAAAGTGGCATTTATTTTACAGCAGACAGAGTTGTGTACTCGGCTTGAGAAATATCTTTGCGGTATTCTGGGGACTCCGAACACCTAAAACTTACTCTGGTCCTGCAGGACACACAATGAATTAGAAATGGAGAAGATGATCAATTCTTATTCTTCTTCTTTCGGCTACTCCCGTCAGGGGTTGCCACAGTGGATCATATTGTCCACATATTGAGTTGGCAAAATTTTACACCGGATGCCCTTCCTGACGTAACCCTCCCCATTTATCCAGGATTGGGACCGGCACAAGAAAACACACTGGTCTGTGCATCCCCTGTGGCTGGGCTGAAGAATATTATCAATTAAGGTATACATATCTGAAGTGTATGAATTGCATTTGTAATAAGGACGCTATATAGCGCCCGACCCGGCACAGACTGACCCAGAGGCACGTGTAAAATCCAAACACAGACTTTATTTTCTTCAGCTGGAGGGCAGGTCTTCCCTGTGAACCCCCCCAGCCACAACACAGCCCAAAAGCACTTAGTTTCAACAACACAACTCTCCACCTTGGCACCACCACTCCACCCAGGCAACCTCGTCCTCTTCCTCCCGATTCTGGCTTCTGAGTGGTGGATGCTGGCCCTTTTTATAGCCCACCCAGAAGTGATCCAGGTGCTTGATCACCTGTTGCTAATTGCACTTCCGGACGGGGCTGTAGAGGTGTCCAGGTTGACTCCGGGATCCATGCAGCACCCCCTGGCGGACACCCCAGATCCCTATAGGGTTGTGGAGAACTCCATCTCCCATGGATCCCTGCGGGAAACTGAGGCACCATCGTCACCCAGGGAGGCTGCCACCAAGTGTCACGGGGGAGGTACTGAGGAGCCCATGGCTGCTCCCTTTGAACATATGCAGCAGGGGCGTCCGGGCCACCCATCACACATTATACGTGAACATGCACTCTGCAAACAAAAACACCATCATTAGGAGGAAACTCTGCTTTTTATAATATACTAGCAAAATACCCGCGCTTCGCAGCGGAGAAGTAGTGTGTTAAAGAAGCAATGAAAAAGAAAAGGAAACATTTTGAAAAAACCGTAACATGATTGTCAATGTAATTGTTTTGTCACTGTTATGAGTGATGAGTGTTGCTGTCATATATATATAAATATATATATATATTTACACACACACACATAAACATATATATATACATATCTATACATATACACATATATATACACACACACATATATACATACATATATATAT
>JANRMT010062827.1:19901-38657 GCA_026402145.1 Polypterus bichir lapradei | reverse complement strand
ACTCTTATGTAATTTTATATAAAAAATAAACTTAGATTTTAAATATCCCAAAAGATTTTGCTCTCCATAAAAATATATCCTGTCAAAATTATACAAATTCAAATATGAACATGCTGCATAACAAAACCTGGAAATATAAATAAAATGTGTTCCTTTCAGCAATAACAAATCAAATCATTCAGTTGTCTTTGCTCATATGTCATTTTAGAGCTGGACGCCTGGCATCTTTTTTTGGCAACAAGTTCGTTTATGTTTGGTGTGAGGTTCTGTGTTGTGGAGATTCTCAGGATGGACTGCAGGTGCTCATCAGTGAGGCGACTCCTGTGTGCTGTTTTGTTAGTCTTTATCACTGAGAAGAGCTTCTCACACAGATATGTGCTACCAAACATGCACAAGGTTCGAGCCGCATGTAGACGGACTTTTTTTGTTCTTCAAAGTCACCAAAGCGCCGTGCAAACTCAGTGCGCTCAGTTTATCAGCAAAGTGCGTATTTGGGAACACCGTAGTGACGACTTGGTTCAACATTACTTGGCAACAGGGAAAGTGGGGCAAGTTGCACTGGTGCATTTGTGTCTCCCATAAAAGCAGCTTCACTTGAAATCACTTTGTGATTGTGCACGGGTAAAAACGTCCGCTGAAGTGTCAGATTCATCGGTTTTTAAAGGCTCTATTTTCAGAATCAACTTTTCTCTTAAGCATCGTGTGGGCTAGCTTCGCAATAACTTGCAAGCTAGACTTGATTAACGCGGTAAGTGTTCGGTAAGGCTTCTGAAGCGCTGCATTATGGGATCTGTAGTTTATTGTGTTACCAGCGCTTCATATACCCGGGCCATTAATAACAATAATACAGTATATAAAATGATCTCGCGGGCCGGATATAATTACACGCCGGGCCGGATGTGGCCCGTGGCCCTTGAGTTTGACACATATGGACTAAATAGAACTTGAAAAGATATATTTTTTCGTACATCGAGCCCGCGTGCTAATGTGGTTTTGCCTGCATGCCTCAATAAGTGACCCTCCCCTCGCTCTTACTTTTTTACCGTTCATCTAATGAATACACTGAGTATGGCTTTACCAAAACAATCATTGATTGCTAATAAAGTATTCATTATTCGAGTATGTAGATCGGGGTATATATATACACGTTTCTTACTGCATCAATAAACAGCTCGTCTTCTTCTTTATCTGAGATCTGACACACTGCATGCACGGGGTTTTTTTTTTTAACACTGTCTTCCTTTAGCGGGACATTCACTTTTTCCACCGTGTGCTTTGTTTCTGCAGTAGCTGCAGTTATGAATAATATGTTTGTATGTATCAGACGCTTCATATTTTTTTGCTGCCTTTTCAATTGTGTAATTCGGTTTTTGTTCAGCGCTCTTTGGAACTGTTGCTTTTTGTCTGTGCACTGCGTCAGTTCACGTGAGCCGCTCGGTGAACATGCATCGAAGTTTCCCAGCTGTGCTGTTGCCATGTCGTGCTATGTCCATGGCTGTATCTAATGCTACCGAAGTCCCAGTACTTAAAACTTTCTCTCGCAGTTTCGCTGAGTTTGTGCCAAACACCACCCTGACCATCTCATCTTCCTCTGCATAAGCACAGTCCTACACCCGTGAATATTTACCCGTGGCAGTTTGCTATTGGATTGCCACTGACGGACGGCCTTATATGGGCAGGCACTAAATTACAAACGCTAGCGGCAGCCTGTCTATGAACTTAATTTAAAGTGTAGGTTTACACTGTGCTTTGTTTCCGAAGTAGCAGAACTCATGAATATGGTAGTATATATCACTCGCTCGCTTCTTATTGTTTCGCTGCCTTCTCAATTATATAATGCATGTTTTCTAAAGCGCTTTTTGGGCCTCTTCCTGGTTTTCTACGTACTGCGTGATTACGTAGGAGGCGTGATGATGTCAGACGAAACTCCGCCCCCACGGGTTTCAAGCTCATCTCCATTACAGTAAATGGAGAAAAACAGCTTCCAGTTATGACCATTACGCGTAGAATTTCGAAATGAAACCTGCCCAACTTTTGTAAGGAAGCTGTAAGGAATAAGCCTGCCAAATTTCAGCCTTCTACCTACACGGGAAGTTGGAGAATTAGTGATGAGTCAGTCAGTCAGTCAGTCAGTCAGTCAGTGAGTGAGGGCTTTGCCGTTTATTAGTATAGATACACACATATATACACACACACATATACACACACACACACATTATATCTATATCTATCTATATATATAGCAAAATACCCGCGCTTCGCAGCTGCGAAGTGCTGCCTTAAAAGTTTTATTAAGAAGAAAATTAAACCTTTTTAAAATGAGGGAAAATATACCAATAATTATTTGTTAAGGATCTCTTTGTATACCACATTGTGAGTTAGGCCCTCTGATTGTAATATGACCAAGCTGTGCGCTGAGCTTACTCTTGAGCATGCAACGTACAGATGGCCATGTGAACAGTAATCTTGTCTCAAATTTCACAGCTTGGATTGCTGCTGTCATAATCAGTTTGAGGTTCATGGTTTGTTTCAATTACGTTAGTATTTGCAGGACATGTGTTGAAGTGACATTCGGAATCTGTCAAGCGTTGTAAGTATACAACCAGTTTCATCGATAACTTCACATCCAGCTTTTGAGAGTTTAAACATTCATAAATATAAAAAATGTCCACTACTGAAATCGTCTCCTGTGAATCTAAGATGTTTAAGAGGCATTGGCGGTTGTCAAAAGGTGTAAAATATTAGGCCATTTCGGTACACTTGAAAGCGACAACTGAACAATTCAGCAGTAGCCATCAACTCACATGCAGAACCATAGGTAAAGGGCTTAAGCATGAGCTTGAGCTCTTCTAGTGCTCCTGTGTAGTATAATTATCTCCTGTACCGTCAGCAGTCCACACCTTGAACCTGTCCCATTCATTCAATACATAAGACACAATGTTCCTCCGGATATCAAGAGTGAGCCTGATATGGCCGTGCAATAAGTAACAAAGAGAATGGAAAAGGCAGGTGCCATCTCCGGGCATGGAAACCACTCAGTAAGTGACAGTTCTTTGATCGATGGTGATCACCTCGATAGACATGCTAATGCGGGTACGGTTGGAATGATAAAGGAAATTGGTACCTGAACAATGTAAAGTAAGTCTAAAATACCTACACAATAACTATAATCATAATAAATGAACAATAAAACAGCGGAGAAGCCGTGGATTAAATAAAAAGGCTGTAGTTATCAGCAGGGAGACGTGAATCCCGTGGCGAAGCAAGGAAGGGAATGTAGAAACCGGAGCGACGGACGGCCTTATATAGGCAGGCAGCCAACAACGTGGGAGGTGTGGGGATGGGGGACCCAACGCCACCTCACACGGTGACCGAGCTGCAGGCTATGGACGTATATATGTACGTAAGTAGGATTCAGTTAGCTTTGGGAACCCGCGTACCAAATTTCTTGAAGATGGGCCCATAAGTAACAAAGACTGTTGAAAAGTTCAATATGGCGGCTGACAGTGGCGTCTAATCCACCGAAATAAGTATGTACATTGGTTTCGGTTAGCGCAGGGAAGCCGCCTACCAAATTTCGTGAAGATGAGGTCAGCCTTCTACCTACACGGGAAGTTGGAAAATTAGTGACGTTGGAAAGTTCAATATGGCGTCCGACAGTGGCGTCATACCATCGAAATAAGTATGAACATCGGTTTCGTTTAGCGCAGGGAAGCCGCCTACCAAATTTCGTGAAGATGGGGCCATAAATAAGAAAGTTCAACATGGCGGATGTTGACGACCGTTATCGACCGTTATGACCATTACGCGTAGAATTTCGAAATGAAATGCTTAACTTTTGTAAGTAAGCTGTAAGGAATAAGCCTGCCAAATTTCAGCCTTCCACCTACACGGGAAGTTGGAAAATTAGTGATGAGTCAGTGAGTGAGTGAGTGAGTGAGTCAGTCAGTCAGTGAGGGCTTTGCCTTTTATTAGTATAGATTCAACTGACCTGCTATCTGTTGTGACAGATAGGGAATGCTGTCGTCCCCTTGAACCCTCAGATCAAACGCCAGACACCAGATAAAAGTCCAAATTTTGGATTTATTATAAGAATAAAGTGCACAAAGCACCCTCCACTCCCCAATACTCATAAACAATACAATAATAATTACAACAATAATCCCTCCACACCTCCCAGCAGTTCAGTCACCCTTCCTCCCAACTCGGCTCAGTTCGCTGGGGTTTCCCATAGTCCTTTATAGTCCTTGACCTGGAAGTGCTTTTGATCCCCCCAGTCCATGTGATTCTTAGCACTTCCGGGTCAGATCAAAACTCCTCTTTTTCTTCAGCCCGGATGTACTTTATTTCTTCCGTCCTCGTGACTGCGACGTACTTCCGGGCTATATTGAACATACAAGTCCTTGAGTCTCCCTGCAGCGTCCTCTGGTGGCCCCCACGGTATCCAGCAGGGCTGTGAAGGGAAACTCCAAGGTCCCTGATGCCCTGCTGGAATTGGCATCTCCAAGTTGCAGGGAGGGCTCCACCTGGCGGCTTGGGGGTACTGGCCGGGATAAGCTGCCGGCCATAGTCCACACTGTCAAAGATTGCTGTAGCTTTAACTGGACCACTTCATTTTCCTGCTGAAGTTCTTTAAATCTCCTGTCAGCTCCAGCACAGTGGGTTTTATTTTTTTAAGTATTTTATTTACACAGAAATAGTTAAAAGTAACATTACAAAAATATACCAGTTCTACTGGCCTGGCTCAGCTGACTACTGATGGCTTTCTTGTTCTGCAGTTCATTAAATAAGACAAAGGAAATCCCCGAGGCTGATAACACAACAGGGGCATATTGGTGTGGGGAGACGAGTTAAGAATGTGACACCAGCACTGTCCCAGTTTCTGTTTCCTTCAGAATGGAGGACAATACCCCAAAGATAAGTGACATCACATCTGGTCATGACCTCACTAGCTCCGCCTCTTCAGTTTCCTCCCATACTTAAAGCCACGGCTGCTAATAAGTCTCTGAAGAACATGGATACCCACATTGAGAAGGAGGTTTGTGACAGCAGATGGCCATATTATCTATGCAGGCCTCGTGTCAACCTCATTTTTTGATCACTGCTTTTGTTTTCACTATCAGACATTAAACGAGGCTTCCTATGGAGCCCCATCAGTTTTTTTGTCTTCTTAGCAACTTTTATAATTTATTACAAGAATAAGAATTCACCAAAACACTCAATACATCCAACAACTCATTTCAATTACGGTGTGATGCTACTTTTAAAGAAACTGAAGATGTAAACGAAACAAAGTTAGCGCTGAATTCTTCAATGGATGAAATGAAATAATTTAATAAAATAATTAATCTAGTTTTCCCAACATGCTGTGCATTGGTGAATAAACAGTCAGAGTCACCAGACTCCTCATCTTGTTTCCCAAAAGCTCACGTTCAATCACAAACACTTGACACCTGAGCGACTCGCCTCATTTACTGCTGGTAGCTTCTCTTTTCCTGTAGTATCCTGCCCATCGTGTATTTCCAGTTTGCACTTGCCTTCCTCATTTCTCAGTGTCTATTGTAAAATATCTGCCTGCAGGTGCTGACGGGATGCACTTGCTTCAGTCGTCAGATTTCTATCCAGATGGCATTTCTTCCTGTTTTATTCAGGTGGCCAGATGCCACCAGCAGGTCTCTAAACTCTTTCTTTAACTGTGACATCCGACTCTGTCATTGCTTTCCATTTCTCCAGACGGGGAGCGTTCTGTCCGTATGTTGGCTTCCTGCTGGTGTGCCCGCTGTTTTTTTTGCCTTAGGATTCACATTGCTAGTTTTCGGTACATTTTCAGAAGATGTACGTACATGGTGACAAAAGTGCCTGCTGCTCATTTTTTTTGGTCACATCTTTATATCTTGTAAGTGAGCACTACAGAATATCAACGCTTGATTTAAGTGTCACCTGACTCCAGTGCAGCTTCCTTCGTGTCTTCAGTGCAGATCCAGATGTTCCTTACCTGGTGGTAATGACTCACCACATGGACCTGAAAAGCCTCACTAGCGTTAAATGATGAGGAAGGCAGCTGGGAAATTCACATGCCAAGATACGCACTAAATGACCGACTGCACAAGGTTTGTCTTCAGACTGAGGACCAGACATACATGGAGTAAAGCATCAAGCAGTGTGACTGGCTGTAGGACCTCAGCTTGATGTTGGAGAGTCTGACTGGCTGGGCTGTGCCGAGTGGCCTATTATCATCTAATCTTTACTTATCTTCTTAAGCTCTGGCACTTTCCTTTCATTGTTCTACTGGTTGATTGCTGTGCTGGGTAAATACAGGCTAAGAGGGAAGAGACGATGATCTTGATCTTTTTCCAGTGCATGGTGAGTGGCATCATCCATTAAAGGATGATGTCAAGCTCCATGACTTTTCCAACAATTCCCAGTCATAGCCTACATTTCCATAATCTGAGCGAGAATCAAACAGTTGAGCCTCCCGCCCACACCTGCCAGTCAGTAGTGTGGCATCTCCACTGACTCAGCCATGGAACTTTATTCAAAGTAAATGTCTTTCCATCCTTCACAGAGTGCTAAAATGTGTCAAAGTTTCATTTAGGGTTCACAAAGCCACACTTTCACTTTCATAGTCTCACTCCAAAGTGGATTGAAAATGACAAAATCTTAATTTGAAGCTTTGGGATAGTGACCAAAACCATCTGGCATGGGATAGTCAGGCTCCATTGTGGTTCATTTTAACACACAAGCAACATGAAGGCATCAGGCAGAGCAATAAACCAGTGGAGGAAACACAGCAAGCACCAGAGCACAAGAACTTAAGGGCAGTTGTGCTCATCGCAGGCCATGGAGTTGACATTTCAAGTTCCCTGGGCATTCGTACTTTCCACGTTTCTTGACACATGATCCCAGGCATCGATGGCTCTCTGTGCGAAGAACATTCCAAGGATTGTGTGAAATTTCCCTTTCGCCAGCCTCACCTACTTACAAATTTCTTGAGTGCTCTTCCGTTTTGCTCTCTGCTGCCTGTCTTGTCATTTTTGTCATCACTGCGATCTACTTATTTAACACTAAGGATGCTTTCCAAGTCTATCTTGTGGGTCATCACTGCATGGACAGGCACATCTCAACAAGAGCAAAGTCACACTGGAGTCAGTGGTGAAACTTTGGAGTGCTCATCTCACCAGGTATAAGAGAAGACCTTACAAAATGTACTGAGCAACTGGCACATCTTGTGCCCTGTATGCCATCTAGAAATTCACCCAAACCAACAAACTGGACAATGGCCTAAGGAATACAGATCAATGAATGACTCCAGTCTGGAAAACAAGAGAGCACCTTAGATCTTAAGGGGTGAAGTCAAAATTAAGAATGGAGACAACTATCCAGCACATGCCCCGAAATTAAAAGAAAATTGTGAAGTTAGCTTTGGAAACAGCAACCTAAGAGCACAATAAACAGATTAACTCAACACACCAGGGAGTCTGACACATCTGGAGAATGTGGATGCCTGCAGGCAAAGGTGAGACACGAGGAAGGTGAGTGAAAGCTGAAGAATCTGGTTGGACTGATTGTTACTGGAAACGAGAGGAATGTGAGCCAGCAGGGTAACAAGTGTTTGGAAGGAAAGATCTGCCAATCACGAGCTGGGCACACATGAGACTGTGCGAAATACAAATGGAGCTATGGCAACATCAGCCGATTCCTTCTCTGCAGTCCTCCATAAACCCTTTGCAAACGTCTGTTATCTCTCACTGCAAATGAACTTTACTCTCATCTTTGATATTTTAAAGGGGCTGAGGGGCTGTGGTGAGTAAATCTGCAAAGGGGACACACACCTTGAAAACACGTGCTTTATCTTGCTGGCCAAATGCGCACCACACAAGCACAACTCAAAGTGTTAATGAAAAATGACGCTTAAAAGATAAGAGCATTCAAGTATTTTAGACAAGAAATGGCCATTTAGCTCAATAACTTCAAAAAGTCAAGTTTTGAACTGAATTACCTCACTGTCCTGCTGCCCACCCTACTACTTGGACACTTCTATTGCATCTCTGATTCTCTGAGTGAAAATGACTTTGTAGCTTTTCCGTCTGTGTCCCCGTATTGTTGTTGAAAATCTCATTTTTTAGGTGTCAGCTCCAGCCTCAATCCTAATTCCCTGTATGATTTCAAGCACTTCAGTCATTTCCCTTCCTAATCTCTACTTGCTTAAGCAGAAAGGGCTCAACTCCTTCAATCCCTCCTCACAGTTTATTCCTCTTATGTCCTGCGTCAGTCCAGTTGCTCTCCGCTGAACTTCTCTAGCACTGCTTTGTCCTTTTATAATGTGGAGATCAAAATTGCGTGTAGTACTTCTGGTGAGGCCTCGCTGTGTATTATAAAGCTTAAGCACATCAGGGCGTTATATAACTGAACACTCTGTTAGCCTTCTCGATCATTTCTGTCCACTGTCTGGATGTGGATGGTGACCACTCCTACCAGGTCCTTCTCATAAGCTGTACTTTTGATTTTCAGACCTCCCATTGTGTATTCCAACCTCACATTTGTACTTCCTACATGTCATAATTTACATTACTGACATTCATCGTCCACAAATCTGCCCAAGCCTGTCGGTTGTCAAAGTCCCCCTGTGATGATTCAACAGATTCTCAATGCTCTGGCAATCCACCTGTCTTGGTATCATCTGCAAACTCACTCAGACTGTTCTTTACATTTCCTTCCAAATCATTTATTATCATTTATATATAATAGAAATAGCAGTGCCACCTGCACTTAACCCTGCTGGATGCCACTCTTAACCTCAACCAATTCTGATAAGGTTCCCTGCCCTACCAGCCTCTGCTTTCTGTGTCTGAGCCAATTCTGAACTCCCACTTCTTTTAGTTTGATGCCCATTTGGCACCTTATCAAATGCTTTCTAAAAATCAAGATAAAGTCATACACACCACTTTGATGAAACCCTTTTGTTGCTTCCTCACAGAATTCCAACATGTTAGTAAAACATGACCTTCCTTGTTTGAACCCATGACAACTGTTAAATAAACCTACGGCTCCTGGTATTTGCTTCCTTAATAATTGCTTACTGGCCTATAGTTGCTTGGATCTGCCCAGTCACCCTTTTTATGTAACTTGATAACATTTTCCATTTTCCAGTCCTCCAGTCCGAATTTCTCCAGTGCCCAGTGACTTCCTAAAAATGTGAGTCAAAGGTTTATATCAGCACAAGCTAACCTCCTTAAGAACTCGAGACTAAATATTATCTGGTCCTAGAGATTTGTTGGATTTCAGCCAATTTAATTTCATAAACTGTTCTCCCTCTACAATTTCTAAATCCCTCAGTACCTCCTTAGTAGTCCCTGTTACTGATGGGAGGTTATCTGCTTCCTCACATGTGAAGACCTCCAAAAAATGCAAGTTTAGAACATCAACTGTTTCACTGTCTGTATCTTTTAATCCCCTTTTACTATTCCTGATGCACTTCACCTTCTCCTTGACTGTTCTTTTACTACTAAAATACTGAAACAGACTCTTTGGGTTGTCTTTCGCCTTATTGGCTTTATTCCTCTCTAACTGCCTTTTAGCCTCTGGTATGTCCTTTTTAATAGTTGCCATCATGTTTATATTTTCCCTACGATTCACATTGGATTTATTGATTTATTCACCTTACTCATCTGTGTTTTCCTTTGCAGCTTCTTTTTTAACTCCATTGTGGAGTTTATTTAAAATCTCCTACTAATTCCAAACTTTGCGATGGATGTGTCCTTCATTTTTTGCATATCATTGTTAAACCTGTTCCATTGCTCCTTGACTGTCTCCATACTTACAACTCTTATCCCAGTTTATGTCTTTTAGACTTTGCCGCATCTCCATGAAGTTAACAACAGGCATTCACATTTTCTCCATGTTGAGATTAGAGTTCTGTTATTGAACTACTGCCTGGGCTTCCATTACTCAAAGGGAAAATGTTTGCAGTTTTTTAACTAGAAGTTGAAGTTAGATGAATACATTCAAGACGATTACAAATTTGATTTATTTCATTTTCTAATAGTCAAGCGTTTCTCAACCTTTAAGTATTTGCGACCCGAGTTTTCATAACAATTTTAATTGCGCCCCCCTAACTTTTATTGAAACCCTAATAAAATTTATTCCTATATTTTTTGCTGCTGATACAACACTACAAGTTTAAAATTTCCCTCCGAATAGCGAAATTACACCACCTATGGCAACATTCACACCTCCTTCTTTGTTATTTCAGGTTTGGAATCGCTGTAATAGACCATTGTAACTTTTCCATTATTTCACCTAACACTTCTTTAACCAAAAAAAAGTCAAATAAGAAATGCATTTGATCAACTTGTTCACTGAAGCTTCCAAACTTCGACTTCCAGATCCTAATCTATCATTTTTAATCTAAATTGATGCATTAAGTTTGGGACTCTTTTTTTTGGAAGAGTTGGAACTCTTTTATTTAAAATAAATTCCAGATTTTTGTAAATTACATCCTTTTCATGTTATTTTAAGAAAATTAACTTCAGTGGAGCAAAAGTACAATATTGGATGTCATAAATGGTTATCCATTAAATTAGCCTGGGAAGAGCTGCATATTTATTTACCTGAAATGTACAAAATGTCAATTTATGATTTTTGTGGATCACATGAATTTAGTGTCTTGGAAGATGGCAAAGAAACTTAACTCCAGACATACTGGTGGGGTTTCATTTTTATTATTATTATTATTATTATTATTATTATTACCACACTCCTATTAACTTCACCTGTTTGTTGTCTGGTACAAATCATGTAATCGATATTTAACCCTCTTCCTATTGTCCAAATGACTTGAAATTGTGCACACTTACTTACTTCCAATGACAATGCATGAATCAGTAATCAGTTTCACTAATTGATCAATTAATCCATGTTAATTAAGAAATTAAATTTTCATATGAAGAATCGTTCAAGATTTCACCAGTAGATGGCGTCCACCATAGGGTCTACCCTTTTTGCATCTTGTAAGAAGATGTGTGGCATATAAACATCAAAGGAAGTGTTAAAATATTGGTTACAAAATTATACTAAAACAAACCCAACAAGACTAAAAAGTTGAAAATTATATATATAAAATACTTTTTAAAAACCACGCTTATATTAAGTTAAAAAGTGTACTAAAAAGTAAAAAATAAGTCTCTCATACATCACTCGTAAAAAAATTAAAGTGTGGTTGCTTTTCATTAATCAAATCTTAGCAAAACCGGCCACCTTTAACTTTTTTACCATCATAAACTTTTTGGACATCTGGGTGTTTCTTAAACGACAGAACATGTGGGTAGATGTGTTGGTACACTAGAAGAAATGCACAACTCTATAATGACCCTCAGGTTCTTCCTGTAGGCCTGCTCCAGCCTCCCCCTATTGCCTCGAGACCATGGGAGTCTGTCAGTATTGATTTTGTGATGGATCTTCCCCCCGTCATCTCTGCACTATAATTTTGGTGGTTGTGGACCGTTTCTCTAAGTGCACTTATTTCTTTCCTTTGATAAATCGTCCTAACGTTTATTTTCATTTTCTGAAGTTTTCAACCTTTACGCCTTTCCTTCTTCTGTCTTTTCTAACAGAGGATCTCCATTTGGGTCACGTTCTAGGCATTTTTTCTGTGCTAAACTTGGCTGCAATTTGAACCTCTCTTCTGGATATCATCCAGCAACCAATGGACAGACTGAAATAATCAATTGGCATTTGGAGAAATATTTTCATTGTACTGTTAATGTACTTCAGAATGATTGGAAATCTTTATTGCCTGTTGTTGAATCTGTGAATCATGTGTTGTTTCACTTAAGATGTCTCCCTTTTAGTGTTTATGGCTTTAAACCCACATTTTTGAGTCCAAGTTGCATGGATTCCTTGATTTCTAGCTTGGCTGAGGACCTCGCTATGCTTCACTGGGGTGGCAGACGGTCAAGATGAACATAAAGAGAGTGGAAACCTCTGCTAAGGGTCCCAGTGAGGGCCAGAGTCGAGTTTCATGAGTCTGCAGCACACGACTACTGCTTTGAACTACGTTATTTGTATGAAAATGTGCCAGATAAATAAAAGTTGTTGTTGTTGTTGTGGGTTACTTCTTGTGAATTAGCTCTTTGATGTATTTGTCTTTAATTGATCCTTAAGTGGGTAGGACCAGTAACCTATAAGTTGGTGCTTCTGTGTCATTTTTGTGTTCACCTTTATTTTTTAATTAATTTCAATTTTGGTCTTGACTTATCTTTGTTCAATCTTTGTCTTGTTTATTGTCACCATCTGTGCAGTATCAGACTTGTCTGTTTCTCAGCCCTTCATCTCGCAGTTCCCTTTTTAGAACAAGTTCCATTTTTCCACAGCATGTAGCATCAATGCCAGTTGTGCATAGGACAGCAGCCAAGTGCCTCCTGGGGCTTAAAGGTTTATCTAAATGTGAGAGGCTTAGAGGAGTTTGGAGAAGAGAAGTGAGAACAGCCTGGGGTCCTCATCGAGTTCTCAAAGGCACCGATAAAGCTGAGCCAGATCAGGCTTACTTGACGACCCCTAGTGGACTCAAAGGGATGTGTATTTAAGATGAGAAAGCACCTCACTGCATGAACATTCGTGGGAATTAGGAACAAACTACTCCAGTGGGACCCTGGAGGACATTCTAAAGGCTCCGAATGAGACTTAATCCATGGATACCTTCTTAAAGTTTAGTCTAATGATGGACTGGCGTGGAGTCAGTAACATTCTTCTCCTTTCAGAATTTATCTAACTTGAGAAAGAGTTGAAATGACATGAGAGATTCATGGCAGCAGAAGCACTAAAAAGCCAAAGGCTCTGGGAATCAGAAAGGGGTGAAGCTTGATTTGGGGACCAACTGCTGCTTCAAGCAGATTACGTGGTGCTTCCTGTAGTTGCAGATTCCAGGAGGTCTTGTCTGGTGTTCAGGAGCTATCGGACTTGTGCTAGCTGACAACAAGCTGCCCAGAAGATGCCAGATATTTGATCCTGCCCATACAGTGACAGCGAGGCTAATAGGGACATTCCAAGCCCGACATATGGACACTGAGGGACAAAGGCCTTCCCATCTCAGCTGATGCAATGGTGTTGTGTAGGTTATCTAGTCTGCCATCTTCTTGCTCTGATCAGGACACACATAGGACACACTCACATGTAACGTGCATGCCATCTTTTACTAACATTACATGGCCTGTTAGTCCCCAGAGGATTTCAAATCAAGCCACAGCTGCCTTTTGTTTTTTAATCAGCATATACTGTTAATGTTTATTTAACATTTGCGCCTTTTACAGGCTACTCAATTACAGAAAAATCACAAATTTTAAAAGCAATTAATTACACGACGAATCAAAGGAAAAAGTACAGCATGCAGAATCAATGGGGTGCCAGGTGACAGAGGCCAGCCTTCCATGACCATCTTAGGTCTGCACAAATTTAGTAGAAGAAGGTCACCGCTGTCAGCACAAGCAGATACAAAATGGGACTCCGTCTTGGCCTCCAGCTGCTATTGCATAAGTTCCCACTGCAGCACGTGGGTTTTGTTGTCGGGATGTCACCAAAGAAGCTAATGACTGTGTTTCCGATGGGAGTGTTAGCTCCGTGGAAATATGTTCTTTTATATTGCGGCGTTTTAATAACCGTTTATTTAAATAATTATAAATTATAACGGCGATATCCCTCTTTTCGGCGATAGGCGGCGACAAAGTCACAGAAAAGACAGAATATACTTAGCTTGTTTAATGCGGCTTACGTTGCTATAAAACGACAGGGAAGACCAGTCAAATTTCATCTGTGCACCGTGGAGATTCGGTCGTGTAGAAATTGCTTTTTTTTGCTGTCACAACGGAGGTGGCTTTGGAGTCTATGGCTTCCACTCCCACAGGTCTTCAAACCTTGGCAAGGTTCCAGCGTTCTTTTATATTGTGTCCACACGACCAAATCCCCCAGTACAAAGCCAAACAAGGTAGACAAACTTAAGCTAAGCATCAGACAGTCAGATCATATAACACTTAGGCCTTTTAGGGCTGACAACAACTGTTCTTGTCTGTCTTTATGCTTTGCCTAGCCCAGCAATTCTGAAAGCTGACACTCTGTGCTAAAGCTGGCTCAGCTCTTTATGGCATGTTACACAGAAAAAGAATGAAAAATACATTTAAAGAGATCTTAAACAGATACAGTGACACAATTCTTAATATTATAACAAACTTATTATAACAGACTGTTTTATAGTTGTCACAGACATTCTTCGAAGTGCATCCTCTGACCATTCCTGTGCTTTTCACTGAAAAAGATGGAGAAGAGTCATGTAGCCAAGAAAACTAGTGATGTTACCAACCTCCTCTTGAATACTCACCATATTGTTTGAACTAAATCCCCCATTAAAACCATTCTAGCAATTTGGACAAGAACAGGCCAGTCAGACCAGCAACCCTCACCGATGCTATTCACCTCATTTCTTCAAAATACAGCAGAATCAGATTGTGAAGGTTTTGAAAGTCCTGGCGCCTCATATATAAATGGTGCATACGCACACAAATGTTGCGACATCCTGTTTCCACGCTCACATTACGATGTATAAAACCCAAACCTGGTGTAAAGCCACGCACATTTTCATGCCAGCTCAAACCCTGGCATTCCCAAATTATCCGCTTGGTTTTGCAAACTGGTGGTGCCCACTGTCAAAGCAGTGCTACTGTTCCAGTGTGGTTTCCATTTCTTTTTTAGATCCACATCCCTGATGCGGCTTTATCATATAAACTGAAATTAACTGCATATTGTTTAATAGTTTAAGGCATCTGATTGTAATTAACCTGTAACGATATAATAGTCCACGAAATGGCCAAACTATTCTAAATACCATAACTACTTTAGTGTTGTTACTCTCAAGTATTTATATCACCGTATCTGAGTGTAGAATCACAGCTCTTATTGGTATACAGCATCAAGCACACGCTGCCTCAGCCATGCTGTCCATTGAACTGCTCTCATATGTCAAACACTTCAGAGCCTTTCCTGTACGGACCTAGCGGTTCACAAACAGTTTCATCCCAAGAACTATAAACACACTCAGTCAGTCCATCAACTGCTCTTCCAACTCCTCCAGGGCACAAAGCGGAAGCTGAAGTAGAAGCAGACAATGGCCTACAGTGAAATGAATCACGTTGCCGTCGTCGAAGAACTCCAGGCACTCGACAAACAGATTCAGAAACTCCTGCCCAGACGAAGGTACCTTAGAGACTTGAAGGCTCGGCTACTGGATAAACCATCCTCGACATCTGAAGTCGACGTAACATCAACCTCACCTTGTGCCGCTCAATTCCAAGGACAAGTAAGCTTTACCCCCGCGCCTCATAGGAGCGATGATGATGCCGATGAAGACCTCAGCGTGTTTTAGCTATGCAGATGGGGGTTCAAGGCTAGGACACCTCCATTGGCACAGGCGAGCATCTCAATCCAGAACTGGTTCGACCCTCTCCGCGTCCCCAGTTTACCTTCAACCCCGGGTGATGTAATCGTGGTAGTTGATTCGATTGTACGAAACCTCAACATCACATGCCCTAACGAAAATCTTTTATTTCTTGTTTTCCCAGTGCTCGAGTCCGAGATGTGATGAGACGTGCGCCAACCATCTACGAGAAGCACAAGAAAGCAGTTGGATCCATTATTTGACACGCCGACGTAAATGACATAAGGCACCGACAGTCGGAGATTCTCAAGGCTGACTTCGCAGCACAAATTAAAGACACAAAGGAGAGGACCCCATCGGCAAAGATCTTCATCTCGGGTCCACTACCTCTCGTCAGACGATCAAATGAATACTACAGTCGTCTGCTGGGGTTAAACAAGTGGCTGAAAGGCTTCTGCGAGACTCAAGACATCGGGTTCATTGACAACTGGGACCTCTTTTGGGAAAGGCCGCGTATCTTCAAGCGGGTTGACCTGCATCTGAATAGATTCGGCGCTCGGGTCCTCTCAGAAAACATCGCTAATGTAATTCGTCCAACTTGACTGTCTATTTCTACTCTAAACCCCTTCTTTAAGGCTACTGCTTTGCTAGGACATTATAACGGCTTAACAAAGTCTTCCGTAAAAGTGCACAACATTAATAATCTAATAACCAATCTTAATGCACGTAAAAAATCTAGGTAGTGCGGCATAAACACCAATAATTTAATTGCAATTACTACTTTAGATCAACAATGCATTTAAACTATAAAAACAGATTGTAGATTACATAAAAATAACAAAAATAACTTAGTTTCGGTTCCAAATACCAATAACACACATAGAATTCAGCTCTGCTCATCCGAAACATTGAATATGGCACTATTAAATGTTGGAGCTTTAACTAACAAGATGTTTTTTATCAATGATTTTATTAGCGATAGAAACATTGATTTTACTGCTGTCAGGGATGCCAGGGGCAACGACCCGGCCGGGACGCCATGAGGGACCGGATGTGGGTCTACGCCCACCCTGGATCACGTGGGGGCCGCCTTCCTGGTCGCTCTGGGGGCCACGGGTTGAGGGCATGGAAGCCCTACCCTGTAGGGGCCCGTGGTCACCGCCAGGAGGCGCCCCAATGCCTTGGGGACCTGTTACCCCAGCACTTCCGCCACACCAGGAAGTGCTGGGGGGAAGATTTAGGACGGCACCCGGAGAGCATCCGGGAGGACAGCCAGCACTTCCGCCACGCTAGGGCGTGGCCAAAGGAGGAATGCCGGGAACACCTGGTGCTCATCCGGGAACCATATAAAAGGGGCCGTCTCCATTCATTCAGGGCTGGAGTCGGGAGGAGGAAGGACGAAGCACAGAGGAGGTGTGGAGGCGGCCCGAAGAAGGCATTTGTGGCCAGGACTGTGTGATTATTGGGGTTTGTGCACTTTGGACTGGGTCTGTGTGACCATATCATTTGTAAATATTGTAAATAAACGTGTGGTGGTTTGAAGAACAACATGTCCGCCTGTCTGTGTCCGGGCTGGGTTCACACTGCACTAAGTGAAACGTGGCTTAGCTCAGACAGCGTGGCTGTTTTAATCGAATCTGCGCCTCCGGATTACAGTTTTACTCGTGCGGATCACCAGGGAAAGAAGGGCGGCGGCTTGGCAAACATTTACTCGAGCCGGTTAAAGTGTAAAGATGTTAGTTTTGGTAAATTTAAGTCCTTTGAGTGTCTCGCCGTTGTTATTCATGGAGATTCTCACGTTCTAGTATTATCCGTGTACAGACCTCCAAAATTTAACATGTCTTTCTTTGAGAAATTCTCAGACTTAATGTCAATTTTAATTACGAACTATGACACACTCTTAATAATCGACGACTTTAACTTTCATATCGATAATCAGTGTGACCTAAAAGTAAAGGAATTCATGAACCTCTTGGACTCTTTTGATTTGAGAAGCTCGTTAATCAGCCTACACATAAAGCAGGTCATACGTTAGACTTAGTGATTACCAAAGGACTACAAGTTGATGTGAAGCAGATCATTTATATTCGTCTATCAGACCATTAATATTTAATATACAAATAATGAATGAAAACACTCATGAGAAGTATATTGTTAAATATATTGCTCTTCTTTGACTCATCAGCAGTTTTAAAACTTACAAACATTCTAAGCAATCAGTCCGTTTATAGTGCCAACTATAATAGCGAGGATAATGTAAATAGTAAGGTGGAAAACTTTAATTCTAAAGTAAGAGCTGCTGCTGACAGAGTCTCACCTGAAAAGACAGTTAAAAAATCTTCTAGCATTTTTATACCATGGAAGACCCAAAGAGTGTCTGATTTAAAGAGAACATGCCGTAGAGCTGAGCATAAATGGAGGAAAACTAAACTAACTATCCACTATGAAATATTAAAAGTTAAAATAACAGAATACAATAACACAGTCCGTCTTGAGAGGCGCTGCTATTTCTCTAAGATTATAAATAATGCTAGTAATCCCAGAGTCTTATTCTCTACGATTGATCGTCTGCTAAACCAGGTAACACAAAGGAATGCCTCCAAAATACTTCCAGTAAAACCTGTGAGGCTATTGCTGTATTTTTCAATCAAAAAATTAATGATATTAGAAATAACATAGGAGGTTCCACAGTGTTGGGGAGATATACTAAGCCCCAGTACTCCGTTATAAACAAATTAAATTCTTTCACCAGGATAGATTTACCTGAATTACATAGTATAATCTCTCAATTAAAATCCTCCACCTGCGTCCTTGACCCAATACCAACAGTGTTTTTCAAAGACGTATCGGGCGTGCTAATTGATAATGTTCTTGACATAGTAAATTCGTCATTAAATACGGGGGTCTTCCCAGACTGTCTTAAAACTGCTGTAGTTAAACCCCTATTCAAGAAAAATAATCTTGACCCCTCTGCTTTTGAGAATTTTAGACCCATCTCTAACCTGTCCTTCTTAAGTAAAATTCTGGAGAAGGCAGTCATTATGCAGTTAAATGACCACCTCAATAAACCTGCTATTCTTGATAAATTTCAGTCGGGTTTTAGAACAAATCACAGCACAGAAACTGCACTCGTTAAAGTAGTAAATGACTTGCGGGTTAATGCAGACAGAGGCCATTTATCTGTTCTCATCCTCCTCGATCTGAGTGCCGCATTCGACACCATTGATCACAATATTCTTAGAAATCGCCTTAGTCAATGGGTGGGCCTCTCTGGCAGTGCCTTAAATTGGTTTGAATCCTACCTGGCAGGGAGAAAATTCTTTGTTAGTTGTGGG
>JANRMT010062827.1:0-10419 GCA_026402145.1 Polypterus bichir lapradei | reverse complement strand
ATGACGGTTTGCAGGAATGTTACGGACAAAATGAAATAAATAAATAAGCAACAACATATTTCGTGACACATTTATTTATTTATGCTCACATTTCACAGTACTTTTATTTATTTATTTATTTATTTATTTATTTATTTAATGTTGTCCGAAATATTCCTCCATACTCTTGTTCTCCTATACGCTGATGTAAGAAGTGATTTCTTCAGTCCGTCTGCTCCTTGACTTTCTCTCTTTACCTGAACGGGCCGAGCACATGTGCCACTAAAGCCTCAGATGGTGGGCTGCCTTGGACCCCGTTCTGCTCCCCTCATTCATCTGAGCTGCGGACGGCTCCCCTTATGGCACTCGGTCTTCACTCGCACTCCGGTATCCCCTGCCATCACAACGAGTATTTTGTTTAAAAGGTAAAAATCACCCAGCGGTGCCTCCCAGGCGTGTACGCCCAGTACAGGTGGCACATTCAGCTTTTCGGCTCATCCTGCGGGCAGCTACACGTTTATTAGACGGCCTTCAGTCAGCCCTTCGTGTTTCAGGTGGGCTCGTTCCCCCAGTGAAAGTAAGCATGAGGGACGTCCTTATAATCAGAAGAGCACAGAATGCCACCCAATGCCACACTACAGAAATCAAAGATGGCCAGGAGGCCGAGGGGGGCTCTTACCGTGCATGGCCAGAAGAAGCAGCGCCAGTGCTGGCATTTCACCCATCGCGTTGGTTTCTCTCAGCTCCGCTGAACCTGACGGCTGGGGAGAAGAAAGTCAAATATAAAAAAGAAAACGACGATGATGATGATGATGAAGAAGATGATGTAAAATCTTTATCAAGGAAGTTCAGCAAGCGCACCTCAGCCAGGCAGTTTGACTGCAGACGGTGAACGTTTTACTCTGAAGGTGTCAAAGCTCGTCACTTTAGCGGGGGCTCACACTTCCTGTTTTTTAAATGAAAAACAAACCAAAAACAGCGCCAAGGCAGCATGCAAAGTGTGCAGATGGCACCAGTGCTTCATTCTGAGTGGGCACAACCACCTCAGTGGCAGCCCTGATGCTTAAACGTGAAGAGAATCCTGGGGCTCAGCGATGGTGGGCACTCGGCAGGAGATGGGAGGCCGAACTGTGAGTGACCACATTTGACTGTCGACTCAGTCACAAAACTGAACCCTCTGTCCCTATGTTGGTGGCACCTCGATCACCATGATGGTGACAGCTGAGACAAGGCAATGGCTACTCAAAGGTTGCTTTGACCGGATTGGTGTGAATCAGCCTTGGATTTGACCCTGGAGGAGTCAGACAGAGGGTTAAGCACTGTGCCACCATGCTGTCACTGCTCTGATAAACCCTATGGGCCTCACTTCAAATCCCCCCATGGCAAGCTTCCATGCGTCGAGACCTCCTTGTCTTTGTGTGTTCAGTTCTGCCACCGCTGCCTGGATGTGCCATCCAGTTGGTCCTTGTGCACGGAGTGGCAATGAAAGCAGAGCCAACTGCTGCCAGGCACCCACCGCCACTTGGAAAGGGTCTGACTGGAAAAGTGCATGGGTTCAAAAATGAGTGGAAACCTGAGGTTTGTAATTAGGACCCCATTTATGACCCTCGACGTTTCAAAGAAGGAATGCCTAGAAATAAAGGCACGAGTGTCCCGGAGTGTGCCACCTGACGGTCCCCTGCTGTGGTCTCCCACACCTGACACTTTCATCCCCTGCCACCTTGGGTTCAAATCTGAATGCACACACCCAGCTGTCCGTACCTCGACAGGTCCACCATGATGTTAGGAGGTCCCCGCTATGAGAGGATTTGTACGTCTAGAAGCACAAAGAGCCAACCACTTTGTCGCAAAATCAGGAGCATTACTTCAGGCTGGGCACCACTCTACATCAGTGCCAGTGTGCTGGTCTGCCCAGCTTCAGGTCTGCCACTCATCATTGCCATGGGCTCGACTCTATTAATGCCAATGAAGCTCTTGAACCCCATGGAGTGAAGTCTGCATTCACCTGCTGTGAAGGAAAATGAGGGGGGCACAAGTGCCAGAAGGGAAGGCAGAGTGGGAAATAAATGAGCAGGAGATGAGGTACCCAAGAGGAATTGGGCAGAGACAGGTCAGGGCACTATATAATAGATAGATAGACCCCTAATCCTAACCCTAATCCTGATCCCAACCCATGTCAATGTTTTCATGGTCTCCCTGTGTCCGTGTTTATTTCCGGCTTTCCATCCACATTCCCATAGAAATGCCACTGAAGTTGAATGGCATTTCCAAAAGGTGCCCATGTGCCCTGAGTAAGGGTCACACATTTAGCTAGGATTTAATCTGGTGTATTTAGTTAACTTTCACTTCGGTTGGGGTTCATATCCAAATAATCCGCCCCTCGGCAGCTATGTCTGGCACTCTTCCCTGCCTTGTACTCAGAACTGACTTATACAGGAATGAGAACGAACATAGAGGTGCAGCGGTCCAAACTGTTGGTTCATGGCTCTAGCATCTTGGGTTCAAATGCTGCAGCTGGTTGTAGTCCATGTGGAGTCTCTACCTGCTCTCCTCTTGTCTCTGTGGGTTTTCCTTCCCACATCCCCAAAGCCATGCTTGTCAGGTTGATTGGCATTGTTAAACTGAGCCCATGTGTGTAAGCTTTGTGATGATGTGTGCACTTTTCTGCTCGGGTAGGCTCCACCATCTCTCTATCTTGGCTAAAGCAGGGAGGAAAAAAAGTAATGTTACATAATAATGTACGGTGAAGCAGTTTTGCAGCATGTGCGCCTTTTTCAAGTTGTTAAAAAATTTAAATAAACGTACTCGACTACAGATCCCAGAATGCTTCGCACCTGACGCTTATTCAGACGTCACATACGACAAAGTATGCGCATGCTCTTTCCACAACGAAACAGTCAACATGGAGGAAATTGGAATCATTGTAGAGAAAAACCAGGTAAACTTTGTATCTCTTATAACTGCTTGTGTTTCTGTGTTCAATTATGAAATAGTTATTACGATAGGACTATTACCCGTGATGAAAGTCGTTTATTTGCCATTATTTAGCGTTACACGCCGTGAGCCTGATGACCGCGATTCTCGGTTAGTAAAGCTGCAGATTCATTGTGGGCTGCCCGGGAGGCCTGGGCCCGCGTTCACTGCCTTCATGATTTAATAGTAAGTAGTAGTTGATTTAGCGCTGAAACGGGTAAGAAGCGAGTTAACGTGTCCCGCTTTTACCGTCCGCTACCTTGTCGTCGTTTCCGCCCTCAGACGAGTCTGCCGAATGGCGCATTCTGAGTGAATCCGGACGGACCGCCGATTTGAATTCGTCGGTTTGCTTTGCTGCAGCGTCACGGCTCGGTTCACAGTCGGGAAAGGAGAAGCCTGCTTGGGCAGTCTCGGCGCTGACGCTTTCCTTCCTGTGTCTGCACGGAAAAATAAATCAGTTTGGGCACTTGAGTGGCATCTGCGCTGGGTGTCCATGAGGGGAGGTCAGCAGACGAGTCCATTCAAGCCGAGTATGCACTGAAGATGGCAGGAAGGCTGACTTTAGAGACGAATGGAGGAGCCGCTCAGACACAATGGACGTGTGAAGGCCGAACGGGACGTGACTCGCTGGACCAAAGCTTCCCACTGTCGAAAGTGTCACCGGCACCGTTAGCTGTTGAGAAGGCAGTCGTTAAACAGTTCGAACTGGCACTTGGTGGGCTGCCGCTCAAGACCAACTGAACCACCAGGAAAGCTGCAGACCCCTTCAAGGAAGTGATGAAGCCAGTAGCTTGGAGGCTGCACAGTCCTTTTCAGTTTGAAGAAGTCCTCCCTGGTCAGATTGCGGCCATCGGCCCAGTGCTGCCATACCTTTTTATCAAATCCAATGCAAGTTGGCACATATTGAGGGGTTTATATGCCCGGCACAAGAGAAAGCGAAATGTGTAAACCACCGAGACACTGTCTGCATTACTAGAAGTGCCCAGAAGTGATAAAGACCTGAAATGGCGAGTCCTAGCAGAGTTACTTATACTTCATACATTCGGTGCACTTGTTCTTTTATCCTGTTTAGGACTTTTGTGCTGTCCTTATTTTTCTATTTATATGTTTGGTAGATAGAACTTTTTGTCCCATTTAATCCTGTGAAGTAACCTTGAGTCTGGAAATGGAGCTCAGCAGCAGCCATTTGTCCATTTTCGGTGGCTTGTCCGGACCACAAGGACAGCAGTCTAAGCAAAGATGCCCAGGCGTCGATACTGAGGCGTCTCCAGGCCAGCTGTCCGGCATGTCCAGGGCCTGCTCAGGGGTCTCACTACGCAGCATAACAACAGTAATAATAAGAATTGTTCAAGTCATAATCACAGTCTACCGGAGTCCTCTTCAAGACGCGTTGGTCACCGTAAGGATCGTCGCACCAGGAGGCTTCCTTAGACGTGAACTCCAAGCTCCCCATGCTGTCTTTCTCAGGGGTCGGGATTGATTTGTTTTCAATCCAATTTTTTGTAAAAATTGATCTATTTGTGTGGAATGATTACAATAAAATTTAAAAGAAAAAAAAAAAAAGCCCAGCCCCAGACATTTCGATAAGAGCACCGTTCTTTATTTATTTATTTTAAGGTGTTGAGGCCTGTAAATGTTTACTCGAATGTGTGTCTCTTTTCAGGACGAGGTACCGATACTGGTGAGCTCTCGACCTCAGACGGGCCTCTCGTTTTTAGCCCCGGAGCCAGAGGACTTGGAGGATCTCTACACTCGCTATAAGGTGGGTGCATCTGTCATTAGGAGGGTCTCGTTAGGAAGATTCACCTGGGGCGTTGGCAGTCAGTCGTCATAAACTGGCAGCGTTTGGGTCATAAAGACGTCCTCAGGAGAAGCTCCTAAGCACTTTGAGAGAGACAGACAGACACACAAGTCCCCCCCCCCCCCCCACGCCCCCTTCTCTCTGCCACACGTAGGGACGGCCACTTCAAAGTGTGTCACTCCCGGTCAGCACCAGGCGGCCACAGTCGGCCTCATAACTTAACGTGAGAGTTCTCTGCTCTTGAGGTCACCTAGCAAGTCTTTTATTACTCTTATACACCTTCTAATGGGAGGAAGAGGAGGAGGAGGAAGAGGTTGTATAGTGTGTACTGATACAGAGCGCTGCCACACCCACCACGTGACGAACCACCTGAGGATCCCAAATTAGGACCCCCGCACCACGCCACTAGGCCTTGTAAGGTTTGTCAAGTCAGAACACAAGTTCTGCGGTCAGGTGGTCCTACTCGCTGCTCCTAACGCCACACTTGTGACACGTTGATTCTGCACATGGCACAGCATGGACTCCGTATGCCACTCTTTACTGTTTCAGAGGCGCTGATTCTGTTGTCTCGCGTGATTTTCTTTGCTTGGTCCTCTCGCCCTTTTTGGTTCAGGACAGCTGCCTGTTTCTCGGCTCTTCTTCACATAACAGACCTTTTAATAAACGACCTTTTATTTTGATGTATTTTTTCTTTGTGTCCCACCGGTCCTCTCTGGTTCTTCAGGCCAGTGCTTCTCTGACCCTGACATTTTCAAAATAACCTAACGGGGTACAAGAGATGCCCTGGCACAGACGGGACATCAGGGCACAGATATCCAGGGTCTTTTGTTATCTGCCATTCTCACATTTTTTATTGTGCTGCTTAAAGCCCCCCTGAGTAAAGCTCTTAGCCGATGGGTCAGCTGAACATTTTAAGAGGTTTGGGAAACTGCAGAGGTCTGAATACAAAGGGTATGCCAGTCAGGTGGGCCGTCAGTGGTACTGACGAGGACTGCGCTTGTGTGTGTGTCAGCCATCGGCCTGCACTTCTCCTGTGCGACGTCGATGAGGGTTTGTGCACAATGCATGCCTACGTATAATGGAGGCCATGTTGAGAGAAATTACACTCCGGTGCGAGTCTCAGTAGAGCAGCTGATGAACGGGGGGGAAGACCAAATAGTTTGGAGTAAAATAATCAATGAGATTACTGCGTATTCCCTGCCAAGTGTGTTCATCCACAGTACTTGAGCAACTTCCATGGTCACAAAGAACAAACAAATCCCCCTGAGGTCAATAAAGTACGGGCTTTCTGAAAATCTCTGTCTGTGCTTGTCATGTGCCGTTTGAATCGGGCCAATGCCTTTTTGATTTGTTCCATTTAGAAACTCCAGCAAGAGTTGGAATTCCTGGAGGTCCAAGAAGAATACATTAAAGATGAGCAGAAGAACCTCAAGAAGGAGTTCCTGCATGCGCAGGAGGAAGTGAAGAGAATTCAGAGCATCCCGCTGGTCATTGGGCAGTTCCTGGAGGCCGTCGATCAGAATACAGCCATCGTTGGCTCCACCACAGGTAATGGGAAGGGGCTGCTGCTTGTAGTGCTGCTCTTGGTATAACTAACTAAAAGAAAGCATTGAAACAGAACACAAGTAACTGGTGTGAACGGAATGAGAAGACAGAATGCATGTGTGAGTACATTTTAAGGGACCTTTTTGAAGTTTTATGTACCCATGACAATCTGACAAAGCCGAATTTTAATGTTTATAACCCGCATGTCATTACTTTAAATTCAACTTGCTGATATGTTCCCATTGTGGCCTGCAGAGGGCACTCCTGCCACCCAAACCTGACACAGACAGACCCAGGAGACACACGTTCAGCAGCCCAAAATCGACCTTCTTTCTTTATTTCTTTTTCTTTCGCACCCAGTAGCATTCCGGGCACTTGTTGACCTTCTTCAGGCAGCAGTTCCACATGTGACAGAAGTGCTTTAACCAGGGCCTCAGCCGCAGCACCCCCTGGCGGCGCCCATGCAACCCAACAGGGCTGCACCAGACTCCACTTCCCATAAAGCCCTTCAGGAGTCCAAGGCACTAGCCTTCTGGATACGCTCCCCCTAACCCCAGTCCTCCCAGTGTATGCCACACTGTATATAAAGTCAGAGTAAAGCTCTAGTAAGATTTGAGGACATCACCACCGTTACCATTTGAACGGTTTTCACTGCACCTAACAAAGACCCCCAGCACTATTTGCCTAATTTTTCTAGCCTAACATCTAGTTGAGTTTTGATCGTCCCCAACTACCACTTTCTACCACACTACCTGGTCACCTCATCAGCCTGTTTTATGGTTCTGTGTGTGAAGAAAAACTTTCAAAAGTTTGTGCAGAACAGCCTCTGCGTTCTTATTACAGAGCTGAATATAAAGTAAGAGCTGGGGTCTGCCATGCTAACTGACTTTGACGTTTTGAACTGTTCGCTCAGGTCTCCTTATTGTCCACTCCATTTTGTTAAACTGCTCCTCCAGGCGTTCCTCCTTAGTTCTGAATCATCCTGGTCGCTCTTCTCTGGACTTGCTCTGGTGGTCCTTTGTCTTTTATGTAATGTGGAGGCCAAAGCTGCCCACGACACTCCAGGTGAGGCCTTACCTAAGCCTAACCTACCATCCTATTCGCCCTCTGAACGTACTTAGTGAGGAGTCCATCTTCTCATAAGGGGTATTTGAGTGAGTCGTTGCCTATAACCACTGGCAGGGCTCCTGTGATGTGACACTTGGCTTCAATTTCAGTGTTGTCCTGGTCCCTCTGTAACGATTCAGCTGATTCTTTGGTTTTTGCCGTCACCTGCACGCCTATCCTGCTATGACGCCGGTTCAGCACGGTTTGATATTTCAGTCTCATCCCTGCATGAAGGCCAGTCTCAGCCTTGGCCCTTTCCAGCCCTCTCCATTCTGTCTTGGTACGTGAAACACGAGACATCAGACAAACGAGGCTCTCTGCAGGTTGGGAGGTCTGAAACGCCGGTGTGTCCATCCCATTCCTTACAGTGCACTTCTGGTGAGCGCTCATTGGTTGTTGGCTGTCATACTCCTCAAACCTGTCACATAGCAGTAGGTCCGAGTGGCTGGCTATTGGGGATGGGCCACTGATCAGAAGCAGAAGATTTTCACTCAAATAAGACGATCAATGATCGGTAAAAAGGCCGATCACCCAAACCGGTATTTTCAGTCCCTGCTTTTCGGAGCTTTGCGGTGATTTAGTTGCAGTGCTCATCTACGTGAGGTGATACGGTAGTCGGCCAGCGGTGAACGTCCAGCAGTGTAAACAAAGAGCAGCGGGTGGAGGCGTTCTGTATCGGTGAAGGGAGGCGGTTGGTGTTTGCCAAAAATGTAGAAAGTTGGCAAGGCATCTCTGGTCAAGCGGAAGGTGGGCATACCCTGACGTCAAACGCTGGCACTGTGTCTGATGGCGTTCAGCTCTGACGGGAGAGCGCCCCCCACGTGCGGAGAAGAGCATGTGACCGTGGGATCTCTGCCAATCAGCAGCTACCCTCTGAAACACACGGAGCTCTGATCTCTCTCTCTCTCTCTCAAAAACGTCAAACGTTACTCCTTAACAATCTGTAGATGATGACGTCTGCTGAGCAAACAGGAACTGC
The DNA here is from genome assembly GCA_026402145.1 of Polypterus bichir lapradei. Classification (NCBI taxonomy): domain Eukaryota; kingdom Metazoa; phylum Chordata; class Cladistia; order Polypteriformes; family Polypteridae; genus Polypterus; species Polypterus bichir. The sequence continues at coordinate 2,035 of JANRMT010062827.1, read as the reverse complement.
TAGCTAAGTGGAGGCGAGGTGGCGAGAGGTATAGCAACTCGAACGGAGGCTGGCGCAGGAGTGAGGAGGTCCCGCCTCCCGATCCCCTCGGCCCGCAGCCTCTCTCTCGGATTCATGCGAATTAATCGCTGCCACAACTGAACTCTGATACTGAGCGCAATGAGAGAAGTCGAAAAATCAACCGGAAGGTTCAAGCAAATTATAGAAAAGAAAAAAAAAAACCTGATCTCAATCCGTTAAAAGCGGACAGACAGACAGTCAGACAGACACGTTGGGTTATATATAGAAAGAGATGGATGAATATCATTTTGTACATATTTTATTAGTTAAAGTATATATTTTAAGGGAATTCTATGTATTTTAGTATGTTAACAATAAGCCTTCAGAATTACGAACAGTGAGTACCAGTTAAATTATAAAAATACACTTGAATACGCAACATAAGGCTTCTGTGGCCCTGGTTATGCAGGAACTGAATGTGAAAAGTTTTTAAAGGGATAAAGAAGGAAAAAAAAAATCAGAATCGGCCGATCGAGTAACTTAGACCCTCCTTGAATGTGTCCTGGCTGCCCCCAGGTCACTAATTACGTCACCAGACAAGTCGTGTAACGTGACAAGGCCTTAACCCCACAGCATGTCCTCTGTTTTCACTCCTGATTTATGTCGGCCTTCTCTAATTCTCTGCTCGTCAGTCCTTTGGTCAAAGTGTATGGCTGCTGGGCTTGTCTTGTCAGTTTCTCTCTTTTGTGTGATTTGTTGTTTTGTAGCTTGTGGTTTATTACATAATGACTGAGTAAGGAGGACTCGTCGTAGTTTTCTGCTCCTTCTGCCATTGCTGCAGGGCCATGCCATCGATACGACTGGTGCTTTCTTCAGGACTCCTTCCAGTGACCGTGTGTGTGTCTTTCTTTTGTTACTTGTCACACCTTATTGAAACCGTTTTTTGTTAACCGCACATTGATATTTAACTTCTGGGCGTATGTTGGTTGACTTTTACGCTCTGCTTGTCTTTGCTACATGCGTCTTAATGAGTTAACACCTCGTAGCTGCTCAGTCATTCACAGTAATTCTACAACAGTCTGACTTTGGTTTTTTGTTTTTTATTAAGCTTTAGTTCATTATAATAATAAGAATGATAATAATAATTCTTTGCATTTATATAGCGCTTTTCTCACTACTCAAAGCGCTCGGCAGTTGCAGGTTAAGGGCCCGACAGAGCAGAGTCCCTTATTTATTTTGTCACAAACCAACCAGCATGGAATACAATTATGTGGATTCTCGACTAACTCTAAGAACTGTTCATTATGGAGGCATTGGGCAGGCAGTCATCAATTAAATCAAATGAAAACAGCAAGAATTTGATGCTTTCTGTTTCTGCGCTTTTCTTTGTCATTTTTTCTTTCACCTTTCCCAGCTTTAAGCTGTGCCTGAGAAATGGCGCCTTCAGCTTCTTTGATATTCTCCCTTTTTCATTATGGATTAAAGCTCCCATGTCCTGCTGAGCAGCGCCACTGGCTCGTCTTTGGTTCATTTGGGTCTCTCTTTAATTTAATTAATGCTCTCTTTTTCCTGTTGTCTTGTCAGGTTCTAATTACTACGTACGCATCCTGAGCACCATCGATCGGGAGCTTCTGAAGCCCAATGCGTCTGTGGCCCTCCACAAACACAGCAATGCCCTGGTGGACGTGTTGCCCCCTGAAGCGGACAGCAGCATCATGATGTTGACCTCTGGTGAGGTGTTCCTAGGAGTCTGTCTGTCTAATCCTGCCAACTCTCTATCTATCTATTTATTATATAGTGCCTTTCACATCTATCTATCTATCTATCTATCTATCTATCTATCTATCTATCTATCTATCTATCTATCTATCTATCTATCTATCTATCTATCTATCTATCTATCTATCTATCTATCTATCTATCTATCTATCTATCTATCTATCTATCTATCTATCTATCTATCTATCTATCTATCTATCTATCTATCTATCTATCTATCTATCTATCTATCTATCTATCTATCTATCTATCTATC
>JANRMT010062826.1:7735495-7750796 GCA_026402145.1 Polypterus bichir lapradei | reverse complement strand
GGACATGGCAATTTATTGCCCTAGCCACATCAGCAGTCCTCATGCCTCCCTGCAGCATGCCTAATGCACGTTCACGCAGATAAGCAGGGACCCTGGGCATCTTTCTTTGGGTGTTTTTCACAGTCGGTAGACAAGTCTCTTTAGTGTCCTGCGTTTTTAGAACTGTGACCTTAAATGCTTACTTTCTGTAAGCTGTTAAGGTCTTAACAACCATTCCACAGGTGCATGTTAATTAATTGATTATGGTTAATTGAACATGCATGGAAAACATTGTTTAAACAATTTACAATGAAGATCTGTAAAGTTATTTGGATTTTTAAAACATTAGTGTTGAAATACACAGTCCTGAAAAAGGGACGTTTCTTTTTTTGCTGAGTATATATAGCAAAATACCCGTGCCTCGCAGCGGAGAAGTAGTGTGTTAAAGAAGTAATGAAAAAGAAAAGGAAACATTTTAATAATAACGTAACATGATTGACATTGTCATGAGTGTTGCTGTCATATATATGCCTGCCTAAATAAGTCACCCTCGCTTCGCTCTTACTTTTTTACCATTCATTTAATCATGGCTAGTGGCGGAAAAATTATAAAATGGAAGGAGGATTACACTGAGTATGGCTTTACCAAAACAATTATTGATGGCGAATCGATTATTCATAAAGCTTGAATTGGTGATCTGTTTTTCTGTGTTAACCTCATATTTTTTCATACTTCTTCTCAAACCAAGGTGGTGCAAGGGTAAAATGAATCGGGATGCGCTGATCAATGTAATCGGTGTACCAGGAAATCATGCATTGACAAAAGTTCCCCTTTGCTTGTAATGCAGTGTGATTAAATTCATTATTTTTTAACGCGTTATGGAGCACATGCATCGAAGCTTCTCAGCTGTGCTTGTGCTAAGAAAAGGAAAGATTTTAAAAATAACGTAAGACGATTGTCAATGTAACCTTTTGTAAGTAGTGCCTGGAGGATTCAGTATGGAGAAACTTTAGAGACAGCGTGTGTATTAACTTGTGGATTTTTCTGTGAGTATTTGGTGGCAGTGTGACGAAGTTGCTTCAGAAGACGGCGTTAGCCGCAGAGCTCAGCTCAGAGTGAAATGAGGTAAGTGGGAGGGGAGATGATGACGTGACTCCCCCACCCGCCTTAACTGTCAATCCCCCACAAACACAGTCTCTCGGAATTTGCATAAGCACACCCCTTCACCTGCAATTTTAACTTAGTTACAAAGTGATCAAAACTCTCGTTTATATCCTGCGTCCTCTCATTAAACTTGTATCCCGCATTACCCGTGGGCATGAGAAACGCCAGCGGCAGCCTGTCTATGAACTTAATTTAAAGTTTAGGTTTACACCTTGCTTTCTTTCTGAAGTAGCAGCACTCATGAATATGGTAGTATATGTCACCCGCTCGCTTCTTATTGTTTCGCTGCCTTCTCAATTATATAATGCATGTTTTCTTCAGCGCTTTTTGGAGGTCTTCCTGGTTTTCTACACACTGCGTTGACAGTCAGTTCACGTGATTATGCGGGAGGCGTGATGATGTCACACGAAACTCCGCCCCCACGGCTTTCGAGCTGAACTCCATTAAAATATATGCAGAAAAATAGCTTCCAGTTATGACCATTACGCGTAGAATTTCGAAATGAAACCTGCCCAACTTTTGTAAGTAAACTGTAAGGAATGAGCCTGCCAAATTTCAGCCTTCTACCTACATGGGAACTTGGAGAATTAGTGATGAGTCAGTGAGTGAGTCAGTCAGTGAGGGCTTTGCCTTTTATTAGTATAGATATATATACTGTATATATAAATATATATATATATATATATATATATATATATATATATATATATATATATATATATATATATGTGTGTGTGTGTGTGTGTGTGTGTGTGTGTGTGTGTGTGTGTGTATATATATATATATGTATATATAATGAAAGCTGTTATCTTTACAACGGTTGACAAACATGGAATGTAACTTGAACACAACACGTCCTCCAAATACGAACCTGATTGAAAGAAACAATGATAATCAAATCCTTGATGACAGCAACACTCATAACAGTCACAAAACAATTACATTGACAATCAGGTTATGTTATTTTTAAAATGTTTCCTTTTCTTTTTCATAACTTCTTTAACACAGTACTTCGCTGCGAAGCGCGGGTATTTTGCTAGTATATTATATATATATATGACCAAGTAAGAATGCTATGCACATTCAAACCAAGATTTTTCTGCTAGAGGAATCCCAATATAAGCCTGCAAGATAAAATGACTTTTAGTATTCAGAGTGTCACCCTTGTTGATAATTCTTCACTGAACTTGCTAATTTTGTACCCGTATAATGATAATTGTGATTTCGAGGTAAATTACTAAAAAATCCAATTAACCAAATAAATAAATATATAGACTGATGTTATTCTCTACAGTGAACTGAGAAAGACAATTAAAAACCTTGTTGACATGCTAGTCAATTAAATACTATTCAGTAATTACAAGCCTGGTTACAAGACAAATCAGCAGATGTACTGGGCCTCTGGAACATTCTTTTACATAAAGATGGCTAATTTGTTCAGTAAGCTTTTGCCACTTTTCCCAGCATCACAGCCTAAGGTAAAATATGTACTCCGGCATGCAGGTTGAAAATTTGTATTAATTTACAAAGTGAGGGGAAATGTTTATAACCAAACGTTATGTAAGCAGATTTCTTCTCTTAAGCCATGCCATAGCTGACATTCTTGTCCACTTTATTTCTGATTGTTTGGTTATTAACTGCCTATATGCTCTGTTCTATTCAAGTATGCTTTGATTGCTTTTCTGTTCTGTCTATATCATTCTCTGTTTTCTGTACACAGGAACTGTTTTAAAGTTGCAATACTGACTGCTTTGTAAATGACTTTAAGATAGTGCTCAGTTTCAAATGAAAGCTTGAAACACTGAAGAAAACATGAATATTCAAGTAGCTGCAAATGGCCATGACCCTTTGATTCAAATCACTAATTACTACTTATCAAATTAAAATTGTTCCTGTGCTTGAGCTATAAAAATCACACACACATACTTTAAAAGAATACCTATACCTGAAAATAATTGCTATACAAAAATACAAATTTACTAATACATTTGTTTCAGATCAATAATTAAAAGAATAGAGAAGGTATAACATCTGTGTGACAGGTTTGGCATACAGCATCTGTTTTTGTTACTATTTTTAGAGTTTTACCATAAAAAAGTCAAAATTAGCCCCAGAAATTGAACTGTGTTTGCCTTTTTTGAATGCAGACTAGGTAACCCTTTTTATCTTCCTGGTATCCTGTTGTGATATTTTATGTTAAACTTCCACCCAGGAAGTTTTCTTTTTGTCTATGGAAAACAATGGCCTTTTGCTTCCCACCTCCTCAAAAATATACATTATGAAGCCAAAAAAAGACACAGATGCATAATGCAAAGAAAATATGTATTTGAGAGAGAACATAGCAAAATCTGGTGAAAATAAAAGTGATCATGCTTTCAGCATACATAGACAACAAATACATTATATTGCATAGAGAGATAAACATGAATTGCTTTACCTATCTAACAGTGGGTTTTTGGGATGCACCTCTTTTCCCTTTGACCTATTTTTTTTACTATCGTTACTACCATGGGGACATGGAGACACAAACTAATAAAAAATGATAATTTGAGTTTAACTACTGATAAAAATGATTATTTAATATAATGAAACAGTCCTCCCACTCACCCCTTGAAGGCCCACTTAGTTCAGTAAAATACTCCAATGCCCATTAGTTTTGGGCCACATCAGAAAAAAAGACAAATGAAATCTCCAAAAAGAAGGTACCCCAGTCAGCAAGGGAACCCGATTCCAAGTGGTATGAAGCAGCAGTGCCACTTGGGTGGCAGTCTTATTCTTTGGGTTTCCCTTGCAATTATAGAAGTGCCTCTGGATCAAGTCTGGAAAAATGTGCACTGTATAACAAGCAGATTAGCCTAGGTTTAAAAGAAGAAGGTCTAAATCTGGATTCACTGAGCTTAGTCCAGACACATGACACCAACAGACTGCACATACTATACCATGGCCAATAGCATTACACACAGATTGATACATATAATAGACCAATAATACATTATATTAAAGTATAATTTATATTTAACCTGCTTTTACCTGATAATGTTTTGTTTGTTTAAAGCACTCATAGCAAAACATTAGGTAAAAACAGGTTAGATATAAATTATATTTTATCTATTGCACATATTGTTGGTCTATGCGGTGGGCTGGCGCCCTGCCTGGGGTTTGTTTCCTGCCTTATGCCCTGTGTTGGCTGGGATTGGCTCCAGCAGACCCCCGTGACCCTGTAGTTAGAATATAGCAGGTTGGATGATGGATGGATGGATGTTGGTCTACTTTACTTTTAAAACAGTAATCTAAAATTAGTAAAGAAAGGGAATTAAAATTAAATACAATTATACATTTTAACTAGTGCTACACAAAATGGGCACAATTGTATATTATGATTATGTGATAAATTGATCACTCCAACAGAGATAGGATTTGAACGATTGCATTTTTCACATATGTTTAAAAATGGAATTAAAATGAATTATGAACAAGTGTACTGTGTTTGAAACTAATCTTTTCCACTATGATTCCTGAACATCCCATTCACAACCAAAGTAAAACCTATGTGATTAAATGTATGTAATGTATGTCTTTTGTGACTTGGAAAGCAATGGCACCGGTAATGTTTTTTTTGCCTGCAGAAATTTCCTTGAACAGCTTTGTATTTGCTAACACATCCGATATTAAAGATTGACTTCAACAGCGTTTGGAATCTATGACTCACAAAGCATTTATCTGTCATATTGTTTAAATTTTGGAAAAGTTTTGTCATGTTACATTGGTTTAAAAACACAATGTAAGATGGAGTATCACTATATTACTGAGAAAGGAAAAAATCTTTTTGGTTCTTTTAATGTATTTCCATTACTTTTTGTTAACTGGAAGCTGATGTGCTTAAGTCTAGTTCTTATGCTACTTAATTGATGTAGAGAACTAAAACTATATGGCATGCAGGGCCTGCATGAAAAGGAATCAAATGCTAAGCATCTGAGTAAATGAATGCCATAGTAAAATTAAACATTTCAATTAAAATAAGAATCGCAGTTAAAAGGCCCGGGTTTACTTCCCAGGTCCTCCCTACGTGGAGTTTGCATGTTCTCCCCGTGTCTGTGTGGGTTTCCTCCGGGTACTCCAGTTTCCTCCCACTGTCCAAAGACATGCAGGTTAGGTGCATTGCCAATTCTAAATTGTCCCTAGTGTGTGCTTGATGTGTGGGGGTGTGTGTGTGTGTGTGTATGTATGTATGCGTGCCTTGTGGTGGGCTGGAGCCCTGCCTGGGGTTTGTTTTCTGCCTTGCGCCCTGTATTGGCTGGGATTGGCTCCAGCAGACCCCCGTGACCCTGTGGTTAGGATATAGCGGGTTGGATAATGGATGGATGGATGGAAGTTACATAAAAGGTGCTGTTCTTTACTTTGGATGACTTGAACAAAAACCTGCAAGCAACATGGGGTCCCCCAACATTTGAGAACCACTAGTATACAGGTAGTCCCCAGGTTACGGACATCCGACCTACGACTTACGAACGGGACCGCAGCTGCAACGCATGCGCCTCAGTAACTGCCGCTCTGTCATCTCTGGCCTGGGGACGCTGCAAGCGGTGGCTGGAGGGAGGCGATTTCGTTGCCCGCGCAGTGTAGTGTCTCTCAGGTGGCTCCCGGCTGCAAGAGGTGACCTGGTTGTGGCTGAATGGAGGCCATTGAGGGTGAACGGGGCGGCGGGGGTAGCATTGCAGTGTGCATCAGATGGCTGCCTATTGAATGGGGGTGATTCACTACCCGCCTTTGGCCACACCATGTTCGTTCTCGGTAGGCAGACGCTGAAGGCAGCATACTGTAATGGAGGTGACTGTGAGGTGGGCTCGTGATGAACCGCCCCTCGCAGCCCCCATTCATTCTCAATAGCAAGCCTACTTGTACTGTTATGTACATAGCAGGAAGTTGTCTCTTGTCAGTACATCAGACTTGCTGACGACTGGTGCCTTCCTGCTGTGATAGCGTGTACAGTGCTGGGCAGAAGAGCTCATCTTAATCTTTTGTCTTCACCTTTCAACAATGTCTCTGAAACACAAATCTGATGCATGTGCTGGTGATACAGTAAAGAAGAGAAAAACCATCACCATTGAAAATAAAGTAGAAATAATAAAAAGGTCAGAGAGAGGTGAAACCCCATCATTCATTGGCAGAGCACTTGGTTACAGTTGAGTCAACAACAGCATTTATTAAATTTATGTACCTGTTCTGACTTACATACAAATTCAACTTAAGTACAAACCTACAGTCCATATCTCGTATGTAACATGGGGACTGCCTGTATACCTATATATAATCATATTCTGAAATGGATCGCTTTACAGACAAACAATAATAAAGTCAGGTGAAAACAAAATTACTGAAAACAGTAAATCATTTGTGACCATATATCCACTCTAAGGCAGACCAAGCAAAACCAAGAATGTCAAGAAAATAATTAAGAAAGACATTGCAATGGCCAATTAGAATTATTGATATAATAAGCTTTTCCACACTGTAAATTTGTTAATAAATATATTGCTATCATTATTTATGCAAAAACCAATTAAAAAAACTAAGCACTGCACTTTAAATCCCACAGCTGCCAGTGCAGTCCCCACCACTGACAATTTGCATACCAGAGCAAGTCTCTTATCTATATTCACTGTGAACAATCTTCATTCCAGGTAAACGATTGAACTATAATTCTGTACTTTTAAATTGACTTGGGAGGTGGTCACTAAAGAAAGGCAGTCTATAAAATAATGGTTATTTGTGGCTTGTCCAATTTGTAGTCATTCAAGTGCAGTAAGCGTTTTTTAATCAGAAAATTACCTTAATATGAGTGCAGCACCAGTTTTTCTCGGATACAAAAATACCACAGGTTCATTGCTACTGTGTTTTGGAGGGACATTTATTTTGACATCTTACCTTTATTTTTTTATGATTCATTGAAAATCCATATAAAGCAATTAACATAGTGAAAAAGCGGGGAAATTAAACCCTGTGGAGATCTGAAACTATGCACCTGAAAATCACTAGGGAGACAACAGTTTCGTTCATGTGCTGAAAGACTTTTTCTGAGTTACCATTTTGACATTAAACATTCACATTTATTCTGTTTACATAAATATAAAGCTGAAAGCATAAGGAAAATGCAATGGCACTGATGATTTGCTGCTTGATTATTGTTGCCTCATGATTTGGAAAAAATGGTGAAAAAAGTGTCTCAGAAATCTCCCACGTAAAATATTAACATGAAACTTCCCACATGAAAAGCTTGAATTTACAATATTTGTATAGCATGTGAAAACATTACATACCACCTATCAACCTCAACTGTCAGTCATCACTTGCTTTATATGCACACACTTTTAACTGCACTCTTAAACACTATCAATTGCTTACGTACAGCTTTAATGTTAAGCCCAAAGTAAACAAAAAGCAAAACAGCAAATTGTTCACAAGTTACAAAGTTAGTCCTGAATTTATGTTTTCAATGTTGCAAGTTACAAATACTTTTTATGGCCAACTACTTTGATAAAACAGAATTATGGAGTACATCTACCATAAACAAAACAATTGACAAAACATTATGATCAACTTGATGATGAAAACATAAATTACAACCAGCTAAGGAAAGAATTAAATTAATTAAAGCTTATTTAGAGATTAAGTCATAATAAAAACAGCATCAGAAGACATTATGGTCCCTTTGGATTGGCATGGTGCACTGATTTAAGGTTAATAGAATCTCTTTTGTGGAGAATGTATTATTTATCCTAGGTTCCGCATTTTAGATATGATGCTGCAGAAAGCCTACAAAAATGTCCCATGATCAGGGCAAGAAAAAAATGCACAGGCTTAACTACTAAGGCAAAAAAATCCTGACTTCTTGCCAAAATACTGAAAGCTTTCCTTTGCATTTAAACATACAAGCTTGTATCATTGTCACATATACAACAAACAGGCTATAGCTTGCACTTCTCCCCAGTAAATAGTACAAAAAACAACACACTCATGTTGTCCAGAGGAGACTGAGTCAGAATCTAGTACCAGAATATAGACAGGTTATTCAAGGTTATCTTAAGTTTAATAATAATTACAAATCTGGACTCAGTTAAGTGCCTTGAGCATAGGAAAGGCACTATATAAATAAAACATTATTATTACTTTAATTATATATTTTAATTTATAAAAGTACTAAAGCTGAAGTATTCCAAAAAACTAAAATAAAAGCAACTAATGCATTTATAGTGTACACCACAGTTAAAAAATGAGCCCTACAATTTTCTTTGAATTGTGTGTTCTTACTTCCAGCTTGAGCTTTTTCAAGTCATGGTTATACAGTACAAATCAGAGATAATTACAAAAAGCTGAATACTGTTACTATTTCTGACCTTCAGCAAATGCTTATACTAAGAAGGACTGCTGTAACAGACTGTTGGTCCTAAATTTGAAATAGCCATCAAAGAAGCCATACCTGTCTTCCTTCCAATTTGTGGTAAAGGTACCTTAAAAAGCCCCTGAGAGAGCAGAGGAATGGTGCATCTGTCAACCTCATCTACAGTACCTCATCCGGTCCTCCCCATGAGCCGGTGTCCCACCAGAAACTAAACGACATTTTTTCCATAGGATCAATGCTTCAGTAGTGCTTCATACCGATACTGAGAACTGACTGTACTTTTTAACAATTTCAGTAAGTTCAAAAACAGAGAAATGTTGTAGGCTTCCCTTACAAAATATACAGATCCAGGTTTCCATGGGAAATGCAGGTACTTATTTCTGCAAAGTGAAGACAGGTACAGTCTCAAGACAAAACAGGAGCCGTTAACTCAGCACTCAAGTTAGGAGCTACGACACGTACAATTATCAATAAAAGAACACCAGCGGCTCAGAATCACCACTGTTGTAGACCAGAAGAGTGCAAAAAAAGCAGGGCAAAGCCCAGTGTTAAAATGTTATAAACATCGTGTGACAAGCATGTTATGTGGTAAGCCTGATCCTGCAGAGGACAACCAAATACTCTGGCCTTGGTTTACCGTTTATCAGATGCTGCAGAACAGCAACGGGGCTGCCCTTGTAATAAAACAAAATATTTTTATGGTCCCATGAATTTCATTACAACAAGATTCAACCTGTATATATGTATTACACACACACACACACACACACACACACACACAAAGTATGCCTTTCGAAAGTACTCCAACCCCTTCAACTGTTTTTCACATTTTGCTATACTGAACCTTATTCTAAAATTGTCTAAATTAAAATTTCCCCTCAAACAGCACTCCATACCTTTGTGAAAACAGAATGATAGGAACTGTTGGAAATTTATTAAAAATAAAAACTGAAAATATATTGACTCAAGTATTCACGTCCTTTGTTATAAATTTGATCTGCTGATTATTGTTCAGTTGTTCGGAGTTTATTGTGGTCAGTTCAATTAATTGCAGATGTCTTGCATTTATTCATGTACAACAATATACATTTATCCAAATACAGTCATGTCATCTTCTTCTGGAGTATCGTCATAACTCTCCACATTCAAACCCTGAATTTCCTGCTACCCCAGCCGCTTTTAGGATCCTACAGGATCGATGTGCATGCTTCAATGTTTGATGAATGGTTCGATGTGGTGAAGCAAAATGCCGACATACACATGCATTCGTGGTGCTTTTATATTCAAGCGCTGCATATTCCCCAAAGTAATGACACAATGTATTTTAAAAGTCTCACATACCATTTTCTGTGCCGTCTTTTTTTTTTTTTGCACCTTTACAATACCATCAGAATATATGGCAGCGTATTTGAGCCACAGAGAAAAAAAATAAGGACATAATGAAAATGTCTATTTTGTGATTAAAAATTTCAGCTTTAACCTCGAAATGTCCACTTTAACCTCGTAGTTTACTTTATCATTAAAGCATTCCATCATAAACGTCATCTTAAAACCGAACCAGTTGTTAAAATCGTTACACGCTTCTGGGGCTTAGTCCTAACCTGAATTTGCAAAAGCAAATTAAAATGTTTATGAAGCCCCTACTGCTCATCTTTTTAGCCTTGATATCAAACACTTGAGGGCTCATGTCTTTGTCCAACATCCTATAAGGTTATATACCAGTCAAAACAGGCAGGTGCCTTCTCTTCATTCCTGCTATGCTTTGTGGTCCTCCCTGTCAGCACTGCTTTTCTAATTAGCACTTTCTCAGGCTAAGGCAACTCAATTATAATTATTGGACCATCAAACAAGTTTAATCATTTTCTCTACTTAACTGCAGATATGAGCAGTGTAATTATTTGAATAAATACAGCAAACCAGTAACAGTAATAAAAGGAAAGGAGGAAATCAAAAAGTAAATCCAATTGTACACTTCACATACTGGCTGCAATACTTCCACCCTTTCCAGAGTGTGTAAATAAAAAAAAAGTAATTGATCATCAACCTCTGTTTAATGTATTCACTTTAGATTTACATTTGTGGCACAGTTTGGTGAGGATATTAGAAGAAGGAAAATTCATCATTGGTATACAGCTGTTGTCACTTTTTGCTATACCCCTTTTTAAATGATGGTTTGGAAATTAAACATTTTTGTTTAAACAAATTTAAATAAAATGTTTATGTTGATAATCAGTTAATAGTTGTTTTTAACTTGGGGGGGAAAAAGAAGTGCAGCTATATTTATACTAATTACAATCAGTAACACCTTCATTTTTTGCACAAGTGAAATATAGCAAGACTTTAGAGAATAAAAATAAAGGTAAAAATGGAATAAAAGCCAGCCTGAAATGTACCCACTAAATGTAGGAAGGTTGGCCCTGTCATGGAGTTAGACTACAAACACCGCTCTAGGAACCACAGAGAGTAACTTTACTGTCTATTTCTCACATTACACAGAAATGGACAGAACTGTTCAATACTGCACTTCTATATAGTTTGTGAAGTGCTTTTGTATAGTGGTCATTACAGAAAAGTTCTATAAAAAAAACACATTTTTATAGAAATCAAGGAAACAGGACAGAGCCATCTATAAATTCAAAACTTTATCATCCATTCAATCACATTTAGACCAGATCTCCATATCATAGGGAGAACAGCATAAACTTGAAGTAATGGACTCAAAGAAGGAACAACAAGAATTATGAACCATACAAGGAGAGCAAAGATGTACTCCGTTCTCTTGCAAAGCTCACACAAAATGCTTTGTGAACACAGGAATGTACCTCTGCATATCTTATTCACCTTACTTTAAAGTCACACTCAGCAATTTCACAACTGCAGAGTCTCCATTTTTTTTAAAGAGGGTGAAATCTTAGGTCTAAACTTTTCTTCATCATCTTTTGATGCAACAGTCAGGCAGGAACCCCACCTTAGTTTGGTACATGTTGAGAGAGGCAAAATAGAGCATCACTTATTTTGAAACACTGTAAGTTACATAATGTGCTGTCATTTTCTTCTCCTTCATTTCTTCAGTTCAACTATGAACAAGTCTCTATGATCCAGTATTTTGGCATACGATTTGACAGAGAATCCAATAAACACACCCTCTTGTTCTCCTTTTTATAAATCAAACTAGCAAAATACCCGTGCTTCGCAGCGGAGAAGTAGTGTGTTAAAGAAGTTATGAAAAAGAAAAGGAAACATTTTGAAAATAAAGTAACATGATTGTCAATGTAACTGTTTTGTGACTGTTATGAGTGTTGCTGTCATGAAGGATTTGATTATCATCATTTCTATCAATCAGGTTCGTATTTGTAGGATGTGTTGTGTTCAAGTTACATTCCGTGTTTGTCAACCGTTGTAAAGATAACAGGTTTCATTCATCGAAGTGTTCACTACCCAAATCTGTACTCGTGAATCTAAGATGTTTAACAGGCATTCCCGGTATTAAGTTGTGGATTTGCCTGCGAATATTTAGTGGCAGCGTGTCTATGAACTTAAATTAAACTTAAGCTTTACACCTTGCTTTCCTATTGATATGTGTACAAAGGCTTCTTCAGCGTCAGAGGGTTATTCGTTTCCTAATGCATCAATAAGCAGATCGTCTTCCTCTTTATCTGAGACATCACACACTGCATGCACGGGCTTACCTTTCCCAATCCTGCAAAGTCAGTTCACATTGAACACATTTTAAAAGTGGTCAGAAACTTGTAAATAACTCATGAAAGAATAAAGTTACGTTAAAACCATTGTTTTTCATGTGAAATTCCCAATAAGTTTGATATGTCACATGACCCTCTTCCTATTGAAAAAACAAAAGTTGGATCCAAAATGGCCGACTTCAAAATGTCCACCATGGTCACCACCCATCTTGAAAAGTTTCCCCCCTCACATATACTAATGTGCCACAAACAGGAAGTTAATATCACCAACCATTCCCATTTTATTAAGGTGTATCCATATAAATGGCCCACCCTGTATATTATATTATATCTATACTAATAAACGGCAAAGCCCTCACTCACTCACTCACTGACTGACTGACTCATCACTAATTCTCCAACTTCCCGTGTAGGTAGAAGGCTGAAATTTTGCAGGCTCATTCCTTACAGCTTCCTTACAAAAGTTGGGCAGGTTTCATTTCGAAATTCTACACGTAATGGTCATAACTGGAAGTTGTTTTTCTCCATTTACTGTAATGGAGTTGAGCTGGAGGGGCGGAGTTTCGTATGACATCATCACGCCTCTCACGTAATCAAGCATTACGTAGAAAGCCAGGAAGAGCTACAAAACGCGCTTTAGAAAACATGCATTATATAATTAAGAAGGCAGCGAAACAATTAGAAGCGAGCGACTGACATATAAAACCATATTCAGCGGCTCACGTGAACTGACGCAGTGCGCAGACAAAAAGTAACAGTTCCAAAGAGTGCTGAACAAAAACCTAATTACACTGCTACGCTCGAATAGATAAACCACACGCAGTGGCGCGATGGTAAAGCATTCGCCTGTAGCGCCCACGTCCGAGGTTCGATTCCCGAGAGGGGATGCACTAAGTATGTACGCGCGCGTCTCGATTTATTTTAACCTCGCATCCCCTTAGTTTGAGACGTATGAAAACGCATGCGGTTAACGCAGAAAGACAGATCACCTATTCACCTATTGAAGCTTCATGAATAATGGATACTTTATTCGTGATCAATGATTGTTTTGGTAAAGCCATACTCAGTGTATTCATTAGATGAACGGTAAAAAAGTAAGAGCGAGGGGACGGTAACTTACTGAAGCACACAAGCAAAACCACAATAGCACGCGGGCTCGATGTACTGACTTGCGCGATCACATTCCAAAAAATATTTCTTTTCAAGTTCAATTTAGTCCATATGAGTCAAACTCAAAGCCCACGGGCCACATCCGGCCCGGCGTGTAATTATATCCGGCCCGCGAGATCATTTTATATACTGTATTATTGTTATTAATGGCCCGGGTATATGAAGCGCTGGTAACACAATAAACTACAGATCCCATAATGCAGCGCTTCAGCTGCCTTGCCGAACACTTACCGCGTTGCTGCAAGTTATTGCGAAGCTAGCCCACACGATGCCGAAGAGAAAAGTTGATTCTGAAAATAGAGCCTTTAAAAACCGATGGGAGGCGGAGTATATGTTTACTGACATTTCCGGTAAACCCGTGTGTCTCATTTGTGGAGCTAATGTGGCTGTAATTACAGAATTTAATCTTTACAACGACTGACAAACACAGAATGTAACTTGAACACAACACATCGTACAAATACGACCCTGATTGAAACAAATAATGATAATCGAATCCTTGATCACAGCAACACTCACAAAGCAATTACTGTATATTGACAATCATGTTATGTTATTTTTAAAATGCTCCCTTTTCTTTTCCATAGCTTCTTTAACACACTACATCTCCGCTGCGAATATATATATATATCCCGATCTACATACTCTCAAATAAATAAGCCACACACCGTGGCGTAATTGTAGAGGCTTCGCCTCTATCGCCTACATCCGAGGTTTGATTCCCGAGAGGGGATGTACTGAGTATGTACGCGTGCTTCTCGGTTCATTTTAACCTCGCATTTCCTTGGTTTGAGACGTTTGAAAAAATATGCAGTTAACGCAGAATCATGTTATGTTATTTTTAAAATCTTTCCTATTCTTAGCACAAGCACAGCTGAGAAGCTTCGATGCATGTACTCAATAACAAAAAATAACGCATTTAATCACATTTTCAATTCCAAGCAAAGGTGAACTTTTGTCAATGCATGATTTCCTGGTACATCGATTACACTGGTGCACACATCACAGCTACAAAAATGTTACACTCGGAATAAAGCGCGTTCCTGATCGGAGGAAAATTTAATTTCAAAAAACTACCCGAGCGAAGCCTTGATAAAAGCATGGTTTTGTGCACAACCAAGCAAAATTAGATGCATTACAGAAAGCGGACTTTGTGGCTCTTACTGGGGATCATTGGAGTTCCGTGACCGTTAGTAATTCTAATTACATCTAATTACAAAATGTTCAATGATCACAATGTTTTAACGTAATGTACAAAATAATTTTGGCTAAGGTTACTCAGAGTTTAAAGATTAAGTTGGTCAAATTACCTTTTATGTTTCTGACTTATTTTTTTAAGAAGAAAAACTGCACTTTCTGTTGAAATTTTGGTTATTATTTAAAGACAATACCATTCTGAAAATGTACTTAAAGTACTTAAACTACCACTTTATTTTTAAGTCTGCTCAATTTTAACCAGGGATGATATTTTTGTTTCTGTTTTGAATTCAAATGCAGTTTAAAAGCATTTTTTTTTTCAGAAATTAAAAGAGCTTGAGTTTACAATATTCATGTCCATGTCTATTATTTGATTCTGTCGCCCACTAAAACCCTTTTAAATTAAAAAAACACATTTGCGATTTGGGGCAAATTTACATGTGCGATTACATACGATTAATCAAGATTAATTATTACACAGCCTCTAATTAATTGGATTAATTTTTTTAATCGAGTCCCACCCCTAATATATATATGTAGATTTGTATATATATATATGTGTATATACAGTATATATGTAGATATGTATATGTGTATATATGTATATATGTGTTTGTGTGTATATATATGTGTATATATGTATATATATGTGTGTGTGTGTATATATATATATATATGTGTATATATCTAT
>JANRMT010062826.1:7651142-7665036 GCA_026402145.1 Polypterus bichir lapradei | reverse complement strand
TTATTTTTTCATTTTGGCATAAATGGTATTCCATATAAAATTAGCCATTTTATAAAGCTGAAAAAATAAGAAATATGAAACAGAACCTAATAATGTTCTTTTTTGTATATCTTAAACTAATGAATACAATGGAGGTTTCTGAAAAGTGTGGTGGGTAAAATGGATCAGAGTTTTGAAAAGGGAGTAGTGGGAGGCATTGTGTAAGTTGATTTTTATACCCCTCATCTTTTTGAGTGTTTTTATTTGTGAGTGAAAGAAGAAGAAGAAGTTTAGTGTTGTAACTACGTTGTCAAAATATCATTGACAAAGTGTATGTATTTTGAATTATTAGTTAATAAAGAAAGGAGTACATCTATCTATCTATCTATCTATCTATCTATTATATAGTGCCTTACATATCTATCTATCTGTCTGTCTGTCTGTCTATCATATAGTGCCTTTCATATCTATCTATCTATCTATCTATTATATAGTGCCTTACATATCTATCTATCTATGATACATAAAGTGCTTTTTTTGTATATAAAAATCACTGGTGTTTTGGTGGTCCAGTCAGCTTTGTGTGGGGAGGCTGGGGTATATGTTATTACATGGTGTACGAGGGGGGACCCAAAAATAACCGGAATTTTGTTGTTGTTAGGTTGGTACTTGTAGTACGTGGTTTTTTTGATTGCTGACAGCAGATCAAAAAGAGCGTCGCCTGGAAACTTGTCGTGAAATGAAGGATCAGTTTGATAATGACCCAGATTTTTTTTCAAAAATTATTACAGGTGATGAATCGTGGTGCTACAGTTACGATCCTGAGTCGAAACAGCAGTCCAGTCATTGGAAAACTGCGAATTCTCCTTGAGCAAAAAAAGCTCGGCAGGTGAAATCAAAAGTGAAAACAATGTTGATGACAACCCTGAACCACCCACCCTTCTCACCGGATTTAGCTCCGTGTGATTTCTTTTTGTTCCCTTGGATGAAAAAAGACTTGAAAGGAAGGCGTTTTGCTGACGTTGAAGAGGTAAAACAAGAAACGACCAGAGCATTAATGGGCATTACTTCAGACGAATTTAAAAAATGTTTTGAACAATGGAACAAACGGTTAGATAAGTGTATTTCCGCCAATGGAGAGTACTTTGAAGGAGACTAATTGTAGTTTGTACAGAAAATTAAATACGTTTTAAAAATATTTCCGGTTATTTTTGGATCCCCCCTCGTATATCAAGGGTGTCGAACTCCAGTCCTGGAGAGCCACAGTGGCTGCAGGTTTTCATTCTGACCATCTTCTTCTTCATTTTAATTAACTTGATTCATGCCCCTTTGTTGTCTCTTTTTCTTTAATTAGCTGCCAAACAATAATGAGACACAAAAAAAGGTGCCACATGACCAACCGAGCTTTGCGATTCACACAATAACTGAAAATAAAGAGAGGTGATGGTCTCAGTTAGGCTGATCTCTCAGGTCACCAAAACATCTTGATACCATTCTTAGAAAAAACAGAAAAATCAACAGTTTTGGAAATCTCTGCTGTGGCAGAATGAGAGCAGCAACAAGCTGTGGAATTAAATAATGGGTTTAATTAACAGCAAGAATCGGCTTCTCATTAAGAGATTGGTTGAAGTTAGACGTTTCAGTTTAGCTCATCATTTTTTGGCTTGTTTTACATCTCATTTCTGTTTGGCTCTCATTTTAATGAAGAAATGAATCAATTTAGAGGTCTGAATCCTTAAAAACAGAGCCATTAAAATGAAGGGAAAACGAGTTAATTAGCAGTGAAAACTGATTAGGAGCAGGGTTAGAATGAAAAGCTGCAGCCACTGCGGCCCTCCTGGCCTGGAGTTCGACACCCCTGGTGTATATTATATAGTAAATTATATACAAGCTACTAAGAAGTTTAAATTCTTGTTAACCATTTTTAGGAAAGCTTCCCGTGAAGTTGCTGCATTGGCAAAACTCGAACATAAAAATATTGTACGATATTTTACTTCATGGATATCAGAAGAGCTACAAGAAATCCCTATGAGTTTGTCAGCAAGCTCCAGTAGTTCAAGGTAACAGCATTAAAAATAGCAAACCTAAACTTGGTCACTTCAAAATTTCAAACTGTCTGTCTACTCTTGTTTACTAAAGAAGATAACATATTTGCCCCACACAATAACTCTCTGTTTTTACAGCTGGTTTGGTTTACTTTTCTGTATTTCTTGTTTTATTTATTTGTCTTCCTATTTTTGGTTGACTACTGTATGCTACTGTCTTCCTACTTTGCTGGATGCTTCTACTGCTATGATTTACTGTGCTAGTCATCTCTTCCATGCTCACTGTGGGGCAAAGTATGCATGTAACTACTGTAAGTGTGATAAGCACATACTGTATACTGTATAATGGTGGCTTCGGTTATTCCAGTCATTTTACAAATAAAAAGCTGAAGGAGGCAGCTCTGTTGTCAGCTGTAAATTTAAAGTTTACACTTACAGGTCATTACATTATAATGATATGTTTGCTTCAATAATTTTGCAAAGCTTTATTCCATCCCAGCAAAATACCAAAAAAGGGACCATACATTAAAAGTGTTGTCAATTAACTGTTCTTCTGTGGTGCTCTTTGCTAAGAAACTTTCGGGTAGGATTAATGATGAAATTTTGTATACTTGTAACATGTCCAATTAAGGCTGGTTTTGGGAAGCTCACAAAAATACTTTATCATAATGTTACTCATTCATTTCTAAGATTCTTCATTTTCTGGAAAACCATTCCTTATCTTCATTCAGGCGATCAGTTCAGTTGATTTCAAAAGCCGTGCAAACACAGATATGAATGTAGAATTGATCGGGTAATTATTTTATTAATAACTGATAATTGCTTTTTATTAACTTTTAATTTTAAATGTTTAATTTCCATTCCATCTTGAGTTTGTTTAATGATATAATTATTTAAATTAAACAAATATACAGGTATATTTAAATATTATTTGCAGTTACCTTTAGCATTCATATATTACACATGCTTTCTACTCACTGTAAGGACTAATATCAATTAAATTTTAACTGTCAGCATAAATTAGCAGCCTGCAACCAAAATATCTGTAAATTATTATGTTTTTTTTTGGTTGTTGAGGTCATAAACCACAGAACTAAAATGGTGTCTTTTAAGAGTGTAATTGTAGTTGTAATAATCATGTTTGTCCATACAGTTATTTTTTTCATTTCTTTAACAGTTCTGATCCCAGCATTCCACAGAAGTATCTATATATTCAAATGAAATATTGTGAGAAAGGAACTTTGAAAAACTGGATAAAAAAACAATGCAACAATAGTGAAATGAAGGTTTTGCACATGTTTATGCAAATTATTGCTGGAGTTGGGTACATCCATTCAATGAATCTAATTCACAGAGATTTAAAGGTGTTTTTTATTTATTTTATTTTTACGATTTTATTATGTGTAACATTCATTGTGTTTTATTTAACTTTGATAGTGTATCTTACTAAAGTCAAGCAACTTTGAACAATACACTCAAGTACAGTTTTACTTGTTCTGGCAGCATGAAAATACGGCATGACGTTCAGTATGGTGTTTGGGTTCTTTTGGCTGTCAATCTGTGATTGTTAAATGACCCCTTAAATGAACCCTCTCTACATGGATTGTGTACAGCTGCCTCTGATTTTGCTGCCTTACCATTTCTTTATGCAGTTTTATCCCAACAATCATCCATGTATTCTGTTTGTTAGAAACAAGCAATCAGATCTAAGCCCAATAATTAGAGTGATCACCTTTCTGAATGGTCACCACTGATCTACTAGAAGTTACAAACTTACTAATAATAACTGGCATGCAGTGTGATACAGCAGCTAGGAAGCTGACCTTAAAACCGCAAAGCTGCCTGTTTCACTGTGTAACCCTTAGCAAGTTTACTACAACTGTAAAGAATATATGTACAATAAATTACTTTTTAAAAAATATATTCCAAAATAATAATATTCACATGGTGATGTGAATGTGATTGACAGATATCTATCTATCTATCTATCTATCTATCTATCTATCTATCTATCTATCTATCTACAGTGGTGTGAAAAACTATTTGGCCCCTTCCTGATTTCTTATTCTTTTGCATGTTTGTCACACAAAATGTTTCTGATCATCAAACACATGTAACCATTAGTCAAATATAACACAAGTAAACACAAAATGCAGTTTTTAAATGATGGTTTTTATTATTTAGGGAGAAAAAAAAATCCAAACCTACATGGCCCTGTGTGAAAAAGTAATTGCCCCCTTGTTAAAAAATAACCTAACTGTGGTGTATCACACCTGAGTTCAATTTCCGTAGCCACCCCCAGGCCTGATTACTGCCACACCTGTTTCAATCAAGAAATCACTTAAATAGGAGCTGCCTGACACAGAGAAGTAGACCAAAAGCACCTCAAAAGCTAGACATCATGCCAAGATCCAAAGAAATTCAGGAACAAATGAGAACAGAAGTAATTGAGATCTATCAGTCTGGTAAAGGTTATAAAGCCATTTCTAAAGCTTTGGGACTCCAGCGAACCACAGTGAGAGCCATTATCCACAAATGGCAAAAACATGGAACAGTGGTGAACCTTCCCAGGAGTGGCCGGCCGACCAAAATTACCCCAAGAGCGCAGAGACGACTCATCCGAGAGGTCACAAAAGACCCCAGGACAACGTCTAAAGAACTGCAGGCCTCACTTGCCTCAATTAAGGTCAGTGTTCACGACTCCACCATAAGAAAGAGACTGGGCAAAAATGGCCTGCATGGTAGATTTCCAAGACGCAAACCACTGTTAAGCAAAAAGAACATTAGGGCTCGTCTCAATTTTGCTAAGAAACATCTCAATGATTGCCAAGACTTTTGGGAAAATACCTTGTGGACTGATGAGACAAAAGGAACACAGCATTTCAGAAAAAGAACATCATACCAACAGTAAAATATGGTGGTGGTAGTGTGATGGTCTGGGGTTGTTTTGCTGCTTCAGGACCTGGAAGGCTTGCTGTGATAGATGGAACCATGAATTCTACTGTCTACCAAAAAATCCTGAAGGAGAATGTCCGGCCATCTGTTCGTCAACTCAAGCTGAAGCGATCTTGGGTGCTGCAACAGGACAATGACCCAAAACACACCAGCAAATCCACCTCTGAATGGCTGAAGAAAAACAAAATGAAGACTGGAGTGGCCTAGTCAAAGTCCTGACCTGAATCCAATTGAGATGCTATGGCATGACCTTAAAAAGGCGGTTCATGCTAGAAAACCCTCAAATAAAGCTGAATTACAACAATTCTGCAAAGATGAGTGGGCCAAAATTCCTCCAGAGCGCTGTAAAAGACTCACTGCAAGTTAACGCAAACGCTTGATTGCAGTTATTGCTGCTAAGGGTGGCCCAACCAGTTATTAGGTTCAGGGGGTAATTACTTTTTCACACAGGGCCATGTAGGTTTGGATTTTTTTTCTCCCTAAATAATAAAAACCATTATTTAAAAACTGCATTTTGTGTTTACTTGTGTTATATTTGACTAATGGTTAAATGTGTTTGATGATCAGAAACATTTTGTGTGACAAACATGCAAAAGAATAAGAAATCAGGAAGGGGCCAAATAGTTTTTCACACCACTGTATCTATCTAGATATGAAAGGCACTATATAACAGATAGATAGATATGAAAACCACTATATAACAGATAGATAGATATGAAAACCACTATATAACAGATAGATAGATGTGAAAGGCACTATATAACTTATAGGTAGATATGAAAGGCACTATATAACAGATAGATAGATTATACTTTATTTGTTTTATTTATTTGTCCCCAAGGATAAATTAAAAAGATTACAACCAAAGTAATGATCTTATTACAAACATGAGAAAAATAGGTCCTTGAAACTATAAATGACAAAAATCTGACTTTAAATAAAAACAATATTTAATGGCCTTACGACCTCGTACTGAATCAACTAGGTTAAAAAATGGAGAGATTTCATTATACTTACCTATAACCTATATACAGTATGTGAGCAGTAAACATGTCACCAACTGTCAAAAGGAGCGTAGGAATTTTTATTACATAATATAATGTATTTGCTTCATTTAAGGACTGCAGAAAAGATACAAATTAAATACACTATATGGCAAAAGCTTTTTGAACACCTGGCAATCACACCTATATAAGCTTGCTGGTCATCTCATTCCAAATTCACTGGCTTTAATATGGAGTTGCCAAGGGAAATGGTGGTCAGGTGTCCACACACATTTGGCTGTATAGTGTATATGACAAACCATAATAACTGATTTAGAAGTATTGCTTAACCGTTCGTACCAATGAAACACAATCATTCCTGGATCTGATCTTTTCTTGGAGATATAAATCAACCATAAAGAAAAACTATGGAAGAGTGGCAGAACAGAGTAAACAGTGACCATATTTCACAATAAGTTAGACATCCTTATACCATTCATCTAGATTGGCAGAGTAGAATCACTAGTGAGCCTTCTTCACAATAGCTGAAATGTGTCACACCCATTTAAGATCATTAAAACACCAGGCCTATCTTAACATAAACAAGACACTCTAATTAACATAATAATGTATATTAACATTCCTAAACCCACTTAAATTCAATTCAGGGTTACAGGGCCTAGTGTCTTTTCCTAGCAGCTGTATTGTAAGGCAAGAACCAATTCTGCACTGAGAACAACCTATGCATACACTCACAGTTGGCTAATTTGGACTCCCCAGTTAACTGAACACTTATATGTGGTAGTACAACTGGTGTACTCATAAAAAAAAAAAATCAAAACAGAAACAGAGAGAACATGCAGAATCTATGCAGACAATGCCCAGTAGGAGGATTTGAAACTAAGATATTACTGTACATCTGTGAGGCAATAGCATTATTCATTGCCCCATGATACTACCCATTTAATAAACAAATCTTTGTAAAAGTATTAGGATGGTTTTAAGATAAAGAGAAAAATAACTAATTTCAAGTGGAGAAAAACCAATGAGGCCATATTTTTTTAGATAGTTTATGATTGACACTATGATAAGTACTGATGCCAGACATCTCCAGGAGACTGTTTTAATCCTCCTAACTACATAATCTTGAGCAGTTTGCACATTCTCCATGTGTCTGCAAGTTTTCCTCACAAAACCTCAAGACGTGTGTTAGCTTAGTTGCTAACTAATATTTTAGAAGATCTTAGTGTAAATGTGTAGTCCTATCCAAAGGAAGTACCTACTGCTGCTACACATGCTTCTGGTCCTATGACCCTATAATGGGACTAAACAGGTTTAAAAAATTAATAGATGCTTGTATAATTTTATAATGTAATCTTTTCTGGTTGTCTTTTTCTGCTGTGTAAAGTGTTTTAGTGCCTTGTGATGGTGCATGTTAAAGAGGCTGTATGAAATAAACACTGATTGATATATTTATTTATATGTGCTTGTTTTTTAGCCAACAAATATATTTCTAGATAAAGATGAAACTGCAAAAATCGGGGATTTTGGTTTAACCACTTCAAAAAGTGCTGAAAATACTGTCCGTTTTAAGAAAAGGACAACACAAATAGGAACAGTGCCATACATGAGTCCTGAACAGGTAAAATTGAATGTTTATTTAAGTAGTGTTACTGCTTAGGTATTTATGAAGAAAATGCATCTCAGAAAGTTTGGGTTATTATCTGGTGGTCTAACTATTATTAGGACGGTTTAAGTAGAAATGCAGTTGACAGTAAGAGTGAGATGAGATGAGTAAATCTGTGGTTGAGTTCCTGTTAGTCTAATGTCATAGATCTGACTGCCAGGCATCAAGAAGTGACAATTTTGTCATTTATAAATTCTTCTGGAGACTCAACTAAAAAACTCTCTGTTCTGGTAATCCAGTAATACATTCTGAATTCATTATTTCAATGAAATGCTACAATTTTTAATGAAGTGTAGTTTATTCTTTATTTTTTTTTGATGTGTTATTATTGTTTTAAATTTACTGTTGACGTTTTGCATTGCATGAAATATTTATATGATAGCTTTCAAAAATCGTATATTTCAGCTAAATGTAAAACTACTTTGTTTAACCAACTTTTTTAAAATCCATAGTAGCTAAAATTTGATTTCATGGCAAGAAGCTTTCTATGTGGTGTAGGCTTCTTACTGTATTTGTATGGTTACTTCCAGAAAACTCTTGGGGCCTCAGGTATAACGGCATGCGTGAAATTCACACTAAAACATGGCGTACACACAAAAACAGAAATGTGTGTACACACAAACAAATCCAGATACATAGTGTGTATGCCAAGTTCCATGCACTTAATCTTTATAAATGTCAAAAATAAATCAAAAATTTAACAAACGTGTACCCATCTTCAGTCCATCCCAACCAGTTTTGGGGTGTGAATCTGAGTACCTGTGTTCTTGGAAGGGCTATCATGCAGTTTGATGATACCTTGCATCTGTACTGTTGCGATGGACTCATAAACCATGAATAGATACACTGGATATACATTTTGTACTTGTATTTTCCATGTATTTATCACCAAGTAAGCTTAATTAAGTCCACCTGTCTTAGGGGATGGAGCCTCTGCTGGAAACATCAGGCACAAGGCAGAAGCCAAACCTGGATCCGGTGCTAGTCCATGACATATCACGCTCATGAACTCACCCACACTCATTATTACAAGTTTAATTAAATTTGTGTATACCGTGTTTCCCCGAAAATAAGACTGGCTCTTATATTAATTTTTGCTCCAAAAGATGCACTAGGGCTTATTTTCAGGGGATATCTTATATTTATTCATGTACAACAATATACATTTATCCAAATACAGTCATGTCATCTTTTTCTGGAATATCATCATAACTCTCCACGTTCAAACCCTGAATTCCAGCCTGAATTTCTTGCTACCCCAGCCACTTTTAGGATCCTACAGGATCAATGTGCATGATTTGATGTGGTGAAGCAAAATGCCGACATACAAATGCATTCGTGGTGCTTTTATATTCAAGCGTTGCATATTCCCCAAAGTAATGACACAATGTATTTTAAAAGTCTCACATACCATCTTCTGTGCTGTCTTTTTTTTTTTTTTTTTTGCACCTTTACAATAGCAATAGAATGTACAGCAGCGTATTTGAGCCACAGAGAAAAAAATAAGGACAAAATGAAAACGTCTAATTTGTGATTAAAGTAAAAATTTCGGCTTTAACCTCAAAATGTCCACTTTATCCTCATAGTTTACTTTATCATTAAAGCAGACTGTCATAAACATCATCTTAAAACTGAACCAGTTGTTAAAATCACTACGCACTTCTGGGGCTTAGTCCTGACCTGACAGCAGCATCACCACACAGAATACATTAAATTTTGTAAAAAGGAACAGACTCGACACATGTGAAAAGGTTTGGGGCAGCCACCCGTATAATATTCCTAGCTACAAAGGCTTTCTTTTTCATTCAACAGAGTTGTTGATCGTACAGAGTCCAAGATAGAACTGATGAAGGTTGGAAAAGATGGCGTTTTTAAGTGGTCAGACAGGCAGTGATGTATGTTAACTGGAAGTGATGTAGGGTGACCGGAAATGATGTTTCTCTGGCATCAGCCTGGGCGCCGGAACTGGAAGTGACATTCTTCTGGGCGCCGGGACCGGAAGTGACATTCTTCTGGGTGCCGGAACCGGAAGTGACGTTCTTGGTTCAGATAGGTTTTCCTGCTGCTGGTCTGTAGAGATAGCAGGCGAAGGTTTAGTGCACCCTGCCCTCCCCTGGCCTGGCGTGATATTACCTTTACTTGGTCCACACAACGTCCCCCTATTTGCACGTGTGTGACAATTTATAATATTCCAGCTCTTTGCACATTTAGAATTTAGATTTATACTAGATATCACTTTCATGATGAAATGCATTAAAATATGTATGTTACATTTTACAGATAAATCATTAAGTTTGTTTAAATAATGAATACTGTTAATAGTTACACATATAGGGTGGCAGAGTGGTAGCGCTGCTGTCTCACAGGGAGTCACGTCCTCGGAATTTAATGGATGTTTCGGGCACAAGCGTCGCATCGCATGAAGTATAAACCTGGCCTTAGGCGCCATACTTTTCAGCTGACGATCTTGACTAGGGCTTATTTTTGGGGAAGGGCTTATATTATAGAGCAGCCTGAAAATCATGCTAGGGCTTATTTTCGGAGTAGGTCTTATTTTCGGGAAACAAGGTACATGGACAGAAGAAACTTGTTATATCTGCTTATCTTCCAAAAGAGAAAATTACTAGGAGTGGAAATTAAAATATTCCGAGCTTACCCTATTAAGAGAAGACTAGTAAAACCAAATAAGTTTTATTTTTCAGCATAATCCACAGTGAATACTAATATGATTTTTGCAAAATTCAGAATGCTTTTCTTGGCACTAAAATAAAATGTTTCTCTTGCTTGTTTAACTTATCTTCACTAGCTAACCTGACATCTTCATCACTGGTAAAGTACATTCCACAAAGGTGGGTGGCCAATGGCTTTTCTCACTGCTTTTCTAGAATAACAGCAACAAACACCGAAGCAAATCAGCATTATATTGGCATATTCTGTGGGTGTTTGGATGTATGTAATCCATACTGACCACACCCTCTGCATTATAAAAAAAAATCTTGCACATGATTTTGCCAACACTGGCTTAAATCTTAAAATTTTTGGTGTTGGAGAATCACTATAACTAATTTGTTTTGGTTGTTGTTTGTGTTCTGGTTTATAGTGATAAACCCCTGATTCATCAAGCTTTTTAAAGTACTCAATGTGTCATGAAGAGGACATATAATATTCTTCATAAGGGACTCAGTTTTGTTTTAATTCTCTGCTGCACTACTAGCTCCAGGGGGTCAAGAGTCTGCCTTTTTAATTAGCTTGTGGATTTAATGGGCCTCTCTTGAAGTGTTTTACTGGGCCAGCATACTGCAGTGTAGAAAGTCATCACAGAGCTGTCCCTACATTTGTTGAAAAGCACAGTCTACTAAAAAGAGAACCTACACTGCCCTTTTTTACATACCTTCTCTGTGTTACTAGACCCTTTCAGCCTCTCATTGATTAGACCTCCAAGTACTTACAGCAGTGCACCACCTCCGTTTCCACTCCCTGAATAGTGAGGCTCTTTGGTACAAAAGTCAATAACCAGTTCCTTGGTTTTGCTGATATTAAGTTGCAGACAATTCGCAAAGTTCTCCACCTAACTCAAATACTCTGTATCACCCATCTTGTTGATCCACCCTGTTAGTGTAGAAGCATCAGAGAATGTCTTCAAGTGACATGACCTGGTGTTGTATTTATGGTCTGAGGTGTACAGGGTGAACAGAAAAAGAGATGGGAAAGTTCCTTGTGGTGCCCTAGGATTGCTCACATCTATGTGAGAAACACAGTCCTTGAGCCTCAGAAACTGTGCAGGGCTCAACAGATATTCTGTTATCCAGAGCACTGTAAGCTCAAACACCTGCATACCTCTGAAACTACCATTTAATAGGGATGGCTGGTTCATAATTAAGGCACTGGAGAAAATCAAAACATAAAAAACCTCTCAGTGCTGCCAGTTTTGTCCAGATGAAGATACACCTTTTGGATCAGACTGATAATTACATCTTCCACTCCAATCTTTGTCCAATAGACAAAATGCAGTAGGTCCAGATGGTCTACCACAAGACGACTCATATAGTCTGGGACCAGCCTCTCAAAAGTTTTCATGATGTGAGATGTAAGTGGCACTGGTCTGTAGTCATTAGGTGAAGTGACCCATAACTATCTGTCTATTCGGAAGTGGTGTGACATGATGATATTGCAAATAGATATAGAAATAGTGAAGAAAGAAAATACACTAAAGTAGAAAAGAAAAACAATAGAAACATATCTACTATTTTTACTGACCTGCAGTTGCTTGTCAGGTAGTCATCTTGCCTTATCCTCTCAGGCCTTCCTGGGTCAAGCTGCTTCATTGGTCACATCTAGTTATCCTTCTGAGGCAATACACAACTAATTCCACATTCTTAATCATTTTAATAGCCCCCCTAATGCTCCAAACATGTTTTGGAAGAGACTGCATCACTTAATACAAAGGTGTATGTTTGTTTATTCAATGTTTTTTTAAGTATACTTAATGAATTCAAGTATACCATAAAATACAGTGTAGCTTTGTATTGATTTTTAAAAAAATAAATAGGTTTCAAATTGCAGCAGGGGCTGAATAATAACTTAGTTGTGTAGTAAGTAAATACTTTAAGCAGATTATTCCAAATCTTGACAGAACATTTTCCTTTGTGTCTGACTCATTCAAGTTCTAGACATAACTCAAGGGTAATTAAAGCAAACAGGAAGCACCTGATGACAATTTGAAGTGCCACAGCAATGTCTCTGAATACTTACTGTATATAAATGAGAGACTGTAGTTTTTGATTTTTAATACATTTGCAAACCTTTCTGAAAATGTGTTTTAACCTTTTCATTATATATATTTACAACACAATAAAGTGGGCAGAAAGTGAAAGGGAGCAAGCTATACCTAATCTTTCCTTTTAATCCTTATAATTATAACTTCCAACATAACAATAAGCAGGACTTTTTGAAAACCTGGCAGGATCTAATCAATTACATTTTAGAATAAGCTCTTAAAGCACTGAGGAAGTCAGTTCTCTCCCCATTTCTTTTTCTTCTCCATTTATCTGTATCCGCCTAATAAAATCATCAATTTATTTATTTTTACTAGCTTTAAGTTTTACTCTGTTGACCATGTTCTCTTTCTCAGGGGTGTGGGTTGATTTGTTTTCAGTCCTATTTTTTTGTAAAAATCGATGTATCTGTATGGAATGATTACAATAAAATCAGTAAAAAAGGATCTGAATACATTCTGAATCCACTGCAAAATATGTTTTTTTAATACCATTTTAAACTATTATGTAACTGAAATTGCTTTCTTAAACAGCAGATTCCAGCTCAAGTGATGAAAAAGATTAATGTGCTATTGTTAGTTGTGGTTGGATGTGGAGGGACAGTAGCTAATGGTAATTTAAAAAACAATGATTTTTAAAGATTTACCTGATGGAGATTTTATATCTGTGTTAAAAGTCTCAAGCTAAACATGTTGGCTGCATCCTAACATAACAGGTAGTGGATCACTGTGGCACTGTGCTGATAAATTACTACGTAAGAGAAATATTGAATCACTAGCCGAAGCCCGCCATAGCATACAGTGGTGTAAGAATAGGAATGGAAAACGGTGACAAAGGAATTCAGAAATCAAGGAGAAATAAATACTTCTTGAAAGACGCAGGTGTGAATAGGTGTTTTGGTGGTGACGACAGATAATGAGTCGAAAGATCTAACCCTAGAAAAAGCCACGTGCAACTGACCGTGGCTGAAGACTGGTTGTTAGAATTATTGTGAAAAGTAAACAGCATGTGGGATATCAGGTCTGTGCTTCCGGTCTCTGGGTATCCGACAGTGCATGTAGAATTTCCGGCCAAGCAGGATTACATGTGAAAGTGATAAATAAATGAGGCTGTCCGAATTTACGTACTATGGCCATGGCATCCTGCCAGTTTTGTTGTATGTATCTTGGACTTCCGGGAAATGTGGACGGTAATATGATCATTTTGCCTACACATACGTTTTTATTTTCAGCGTTTGCTTGCAGTGCTTCTGACAGTCCTTTGTATTGTTCCATGCGCAAATCTTGTTGATCTAATCTGAGATAGTTGAGTCGCGTGCCCTCTGTTTTAACACACGCATCTACGACGTACTGTTGGAATAGTTCGCCGCTGGAGTGCAAAATCTATACTAATAAAAGGCAAAGCCCTCACTCACTCACTCACTCACTCACTCACTCACTCACTCACTCACTCACTCACTCACTCACTCAC
>JANRMT010062826.1:7596985-7624083 GCA_026402145.1 Polypterus bichir lapradei | reverse complement strand
GGCCTGCTGGAATGTCTTTCACTTTATAATGTTGGCTGGGAGGGTGTTTGTAAATAACCCTTCACGCACTTTTGATGACGTTCCAGGCTGGGAGGATCCCGCCCGGTAAATATTCCAGCTGCCTGTTGCCAGCGTAAGGTTTCCATAACGACCAAGAGGGGAAAGGATGTTTCGGCTGGATACTTTTCTTTTTAAGGGGAATGGCGGATCTAGGAGGGGAGAAAGAAAGGAAGGAAAAGGCTGAAGGCAAGAAGGCAACTATCTACACTTAAAGAATCATCCAGAATCTTACTTCACCCAGGGACATCTGCTATCTGTGGGTGGCCACCCCGAAGAAATATTCAGGTGACGAATCCCCAAGAAGAGGCCAGGTACTGGTGTTCTCCAGGTGCTCCCATCTGGTGACTCGGATTCCTGAGTGTGTTTCTGCGGGATAGTCAGCAGAGAAGCCGTTTCACCAGAGGACTGTTGTGTTTCCTCATGCCATTCGGTAGGAAGTGAACTGTAGGATTTTTCTCCTTATATGTGGACTACGTGAAATCTTTCTTTTTGTTTTCTCTATGTCACAGTTTTTTTTCTGTGTCAAACCTGGGGTTAGGATTTGGCCGCTGGGGAGGGCGTCTGGGGAAGGGGATCACTAATGAGCACTTAGGCACCGGGCAAGTAAATGTGAACCTCAAATTTCAATATATTTATCAGTCCCACTTTCTTTTGTGTGTGAAGTTTTGGCAGTTATTTAAGGGCGTGCATAGTGGACAAGAGGGGAAGAGGACCGAAATATGGTAATACTATTTTAGCCTTCAAATATCGTCCACTTCCCTTGCGGGTCATGAAGTGGAGGAATCACGTTCCCGTATTGGCGGTTGCTACAATATTATGCAGCTGTGGTGGGCTGGCGCCCTGCCTGGGGTTTGTTTCCTGCCTTGCGCCCTGTGTTGGCTTGGATTGGCTCTAGCAGACCCCCATGACCCTGTAGTTAGGATATAGCGGGTTGGATAATAGATGGATGGATATTATGCAGCTGTATCTCTCTTTCTCTCTGTCTCTTCTTTACAGCCTCACTTCCTCTCGCTATAATAATGAACACTTCACTTTGTGCATTTCAACAGATGAATCAGCAGAAATATGAAAATGAAGTGGACATTTATGCCCTAGGAATCATTTTCTTTGAGATGCTCTGGCCGACTTCAACTAAAGCTGAAAGATGTAAAGTAAGTTTTGTGCAGCTCTTATGTCATTTTTTCTATATTACTTACTGTTCTGTCATAATAGTTCCCCAGGCTTACTGACTTTAGTAACAACTTAGTACCATTAACTGGTTACAGAGGAGAAAGTATTAAATAAAACCTGCATTAATGTGAGTTTTTGAATTATTAAGGGCCTCCACACCTTTTGGAGGAAATCTCTCAGCACTGTATAGTACTTTATGTAGCAAAGTACTGGTACCATGCTATAAGTTTTTTGTGCTTTACAGAAGTGACAATTTTAATATTTTGTTACTTTCAGAATTCAGTCTATGACAGGATCATTATGAATACTACAAGTGACATATTTCACTGAGGCAAAACACTATCATTTTATGTGCTTCACTGAGGACCAAATCACTTGAAGATATTTTTTAATCCTAAGTGTACATTCTGGATGCCCATTAATGAGCTGGGAATGTGTTCAAAAATCAGCATGCAAAGAATATACTCATAATAAAAAAACAATATGTGCAGATTTCTTTATACATTTCATTTCTTGCTTATTGTATCTCCCAAATTAGAGCTCTAAGAAAGAAATCAATAAAGGAAAAACTGGTGCCTTTTAGGGTTGGTTATTGCTTTACACCTAATTTCACTGGGATAAGCTCTGGACCACTAGGATCATACATTAGATTAAACACTTTTGAGAATGTTATGTTGTATAATATTGTAATAATATTTTCTACCTGCACTTGTTGTAAATAAAACTTACCAAGTAATCTTTCTATTTTTTTCTCTAAACTGTCTTTCTCATGAATTTCTGTCTTGTTGAGTGCTGGGAATCCGACAGGGCACTGCAGGATGACTTTAGGTTTGCTGTATTTCAACCTTGTAGTGTCACCTTATTTCAAATGGCAGTGTCCTACAAAAATCTATCAGAAAAAAGGATGTGGAAAGAATAATACAAAAACATAAGGACTACTTATTCTATTAGCTCCAGAGTAACAGAATAGTCATGTGGGAATTGGCAGATGTACAGCAGAACTTCTCTAGACCTATAAGGGCCAGTAAAAGTAAAAGTGGAACCCCGCTGTTGATTTTATTGTGCATGCAGCATGGCAGGCACGCTTGATTAATAACTAGTTGTTCATGGATGCTGGGTGAATCCAGCAGGGGGTGTTTGCTCCCTGGGAATACGTTTGTAAATGATTGTAGATTTTACTAAACCAAAGTAATATATATATATTATAAAATAAATTATGCATCCCTAGTGGTACTGTGGTAGTTCTAAGATGCAGAATGAAAAAAATAACACTGAGGAAAATATACACTTAGCTTCTTGATGGCATAAGTTACATTTAAATATTGCACAGTAACTATTGATCATAAACTGATCATCAGACCAAGGGATATACCTGCTTTCCTTTCATAGCCTGAATGGTCTCCAATTATCTATTCCCATCTAAGTTTTGCCTTCTTCCTGTCAGGTGGCTTACAATACAGTAATGCTTTCTCCCTGTCAGTTGGTTTGCATAGTGTAAATGTTTCAGCTGTTTCTATTCATGGCCTCAGTTACCCGTTTTGTGTAAAGTGATGTACTATGGAATTAAAGTTAAAAAGCCACTCCCTGCCAATGACCTATTGGACATGGAGTTCTGTCAAACACTCAATAAGCAGGGTGGTAATAAAATCAGAGAAGGCAGAGTGGGAGGTATGTAGAAGAGTGTTAATGTGGTGCTTGAGTTCACTTGTTAAGATGTTAAGCTAGAGGCAGAATCAGTAAACCTGTCAGCAACAAGACTACAGTAGGTATTGTCTTGTTCATTAAAGTCGCTATACTATAATTTCTGTTCTTTTTTATTTGAAACATTGTACCCTCTATATACTATTCTCTTCTTTCTCTGTCATGGTTTAATATCCAGTTTATATCTTGACTCTTTCGGAATTGTTTAGGTTTAAAAGACCTCCTGTCATAGTATTTGACAGCTGTCACTGCTCTTTACACAGTCACTCAACATACTCCTATTGTGTTCTAGATTGTGTCTGAAGTAAAAAATGGAAAATTTCCAGAACAGTTTTGTGAACAGTATTTTCAAGAAGTAAGTACGACTAAATTTCCTTTTACTCTTGTAAAACAGCAATCAACAGTAAAACAGCAACATTTCTAACACTGTTTTAAAATATTTATTCAGACTTTGATAATTAGGCTGATGCTGTCTGAAGATCCAAAAAGGAGGCCAACAGCTGATTGTGTTGCTGAAAGAGTGGAGGAGATAATCAGAAGCCATGATCAAATTTCCAAAAGTGTATAGGATTTTTTTTTGCTTTTTGTATTGCAAGTCAAAGCAATTACCAAGAGGGAAATCTGAAACCTCTGTTTTAAATCAAATATTGAACTTTTCTATAACTTTACATGTAAAACATTTTACAGACTTTTTTCTAATTTTACTAAACAAAAGCATTTTTAATTAACTATAAATGATTAGTTTATTCCAATTGTCAAATTTTATCAAGAACACCCTGAAAAGAAAACAATTTTCACCATTCCATAGTTTGTGCTCTTATGGCTGTCTACGTGTTACACAGAACCCTGTCCATCAATCTTCTAACCTGCTTATGCAGAGCACTGATGCAGGGATGCTGGAACCTATCTCAGCAAGCATCAGACACAAGGCATGAACAACCCTAGGATAGGACATCACTCCATTCAAGGTGAACACACGCACACATCAGGGACCAATTTAGCATTGCCAATCCACCTAACCTGCTTTTTTTATGCTTTTTCACCATATTGCTGTGGCTACACCCTGTAGCAACAGTGGCTTGTACCTGGCCCAGGTTCCCCTAGGCTTGAGGCCGTTAACAATTAGAGTGGTCTTTGGTTGCACAGCCATCTGCTAGGGGACTTTACTTTTGTAGAAAGGCAAAAGCTTGGGGCACCAGCTGGGTCACCCCGTTTAACAAAATTACAGCAGTGCAGCAGCAAAAATGAAAACAAAATATGTCTCTTAATAGCTTCTTTGGGAAAGTGACAATTAGCTACAGAGTTGGAGCTCTGTCCTCCTCTTTAGTGGGTCAAAGGCAGATGCTACATTCCTGGATTGGCCATTTTTTGTATTGATGGAGCCAGAAAGGGTGGAGTCTTCTCAGAACCTTTTGGTGGAGCTAGGCATTCCCCTTAGACGGCCTTTCGATGCAACTAGGGAAAGAGAAAATACTGTTAATGGCAGTGCCCTCTCTTGTCCTGAGGTGGAACTGCTTCTATTACCAGAGATTGGAATGTGGGCCCCAGTTGCACATGAGTAAATCCTTCTACACCAGATTACCATGATACTCAAACATTACTACTCTCCAAGTTTTATCTGTTTTATCTAAACAGTCATAGAAAGATATATTAGAAGGTAGAAAAGTTACTAAAATGTCTAAGTTGTTAACTGTTTTTATTGTGTTCTGTATTTTTCTTCAGTTCAAGTACAGGATGTTTATGTGAAGAAACTGTCTATGAATAATACACAACTTAGGTTTTTTATTTTGTTCTCTATTATGAGTAAGATGAGTAAGGGTTGACAGCAGGAGGCCAGGAGACTTACAGGCTGATAAGTGATAGAATAGGGTCCCTAGTCCCTAGTTTATGTGTGAGGCCAAGGACAATGAGAGAAAACCTGGTAAATTCTTTTGGGCTATTAGCTAGCAGTAGAGGATCTCTGTTTGGAACAGTTGGGACCTTGTTGTCCTTTTAAGGCCACATATACAATACATAAGGGATGAATGGAGAACAATAACATTTATTTATATAGCACCCTCCAATACAATTTAAAATTTAGGCTTCTTTGCAATTAGTAGTAAGTGGAAACAAAGAAAAGCAATAATCAAATAAACT
The DNA here is from genome assembly GCA_026402145.1 of Polypterus bichir lapradei. Lineage (NCBI taxonomy): Eukaryota > Metazoa > Chordata > Cladistia > Polypteriformes > Polypteridae > Polypterus > Polypterus bichir. Next base: position 7,619,016 of record JANRMT010062826.1, on the reverse strand, counting down.
AGTTATACGAAGGGTCAGATGGTCAGTGGAGGAAAAAAAATTTATGTGGAGAAAAAGGGCCTGGGGTTCTGTGACAAACAGATCACTCTGGCCCCACTGGGCATTCTATTATACATCTAAGATACAAAGGAAGAATACAAAAAAAAAAAAGTCAGCCAATGCAGATGTCATCAGGGACATGATGCCAAGGCTCATTAGAGGAAACTCTAGGTTGATGTTCTTGTGGCAAAACCCAAGGGCTTGATGAATCTACAGTTTGGAAGAGAGAGTTTAGAAATGGGTTGTGGGAAGGGAAAATACTTGGATGATACTAAAAGACAGAGCAAATAAATTTGTAATAGCAAATCTCAAAGACAACCAAGATTGTTTTCTATTGTATTATTTGCTGTGTTACGTTTACATTCTTTATTATATGTTTTTTGTAAAATATCCAGACATGTACTGTATCTTTAAATAATCTGTCTCTTTGGAACTAGACATTCACCAAGACAAACTTCATATATGATTTTTTGGTCTGAAGGATAAGTGTGGATAAGTGTCTTCTGCATGTCATTGAATGAAAGGTGGACAATGCCATACCATTAGCAAATATGGTCTTTTATTATGATGTTTTTCCATTATGCTTAACTTGTTTGCTGCATTTATGTAATAAGTAATAAAAGTCAGGTATACTAAGGTTTAATTTCTCTTTTTGGGATTCATCTGCAATATTCTATCTCCATTCGCCATGATCCTCCTGGTTTTCAAAGTCACACACGTTCCTCTGAACACAGATCAGTAGAGATTAGCTGATTCAGACTGGTTGATGTGGTGTTAGATTCTTTTAAACTGACATCAAATCAAACTTTATTTCTCACATACAGATTATACATACAATAGAACATGTAGTGAAATGCTTAGTTGCTCAACTCCAATGACTGTACCTTTAAGAAGGACATAAATGGACAATAATTATAAAACATGACTTTATAAATGATCAAAAATCATTAATAGAATTTTATTTAATACGTGATAAATAATAAATAACTACATAAATAACTTAATAACAATGTAAGAGTTAACAAATGAGCAGTAGGGCATCTAGACACTTTTCTTACTCAAAATGCCTATGGACTGTGGAAAAAGCTCCTCAGTCTCTCTGAACTGCTCTTTATACAGCACAGAAAAGATGTAATTGTTGGGATGGCTGGTCTCATTAATAGCTTTCTTTGCCTTGGTCCACCAGCGCTTGGTGTAGATGTCCTCGAAGTGCACACAACTACTGAAATGATCAGCTGACCACACCACTCTCTGCAGAGCTTTGCGGTCCTGCTGTGTGCTGTTCCCAAACTAGGCAATAATATGTCTTGTCTGGATACCTGGATACTTGGGATAGCAGATGTGTAGTAATTTTTTAGTAATTGCAAGGGCAGCCTGAAATCCCCTCAGGCATCTGAATTAATAAAGACATTGTCGTGCCTTTTTTTACCAAGGTGTCTGTGTGTCTGGAACAGTTTAGGTCCTCTATGATGTGGACACCAAGGTATCTGAAACTGTCCATCCTCTCCAACCGAGTGTTATTAATACTGACGGGGAGGTAGTGCTTCTGCTGTTTTTCCCCCAAAATCAACTGAGATATTACTCGTGATGCTAATGATTTTTACTGTTGAAATGACTGATTTTAAATTTATTATTCAAACATGGCTGCAAAGTCCCATTATCAGCAGCAATTTCTTCAGTTTCCTAATGATAAATTCCTTAGCTTATCCTTAGTCATTTTAAATGGCAAATTATTATGAGATAAACCTTTGTAATTGCATTTGCACTGCTGAAATCTGCTATTCTGTTCACTTGGTTTGCAACATACTGGCATTCCTGAAGTTCAGTTCTGATTTCAAATATGACCCAAATGAAACGGCTTTCTCAAGAAACAGGTCAGTCTATTTTTTTTTTAGTTATTCCATGTGATAGACTACAGGAAACGGAAGATTTCATACAAAGGTGACTATTAGTGTCTTGAGAGAGGCAGAAAAACTAGACCTAACCAGGATAGAAAAGGAATGGAAAGGCCCAGAATGTGTAGCTTGAGAAAATAAAAGCCTTACAGGTCCTCAGTTGGCTTCTTCTTTAAATACATGCCAAATACCAGTTTCATCGGCAGCAGGGAAAACACAACTCCAGGAAGCTGACCTAAGATGCTGGTTTCTGTTATTGTTATTATATTATAATTATACTGTGCTACATACAACTTAAACTCATTTGTTTTATTTTTGACACTTCTAGCATTAAAGTAAGCTATTTTTAACATGTTACTTGTTTTACTTCTGCACTTAAGCTTTGGGTTAGAATTCACATTTCTATGCATATTTATTTTTACACTATTGTTCGTCCTCTCATATACACTTCTACACCTGGCCTGTCCTAAACTCACATCCCCATTCCCCAACCCCCCTATCCTTCAAACCTTAATTTACCTAACTAACCTACTTATATGCCTTCCCAACACACTAGTGTCCTTCTGGTTCAAATGTAAATCGTCACAGTGGAACAGGTCCCATTTGTTCCAAAAGGAGTCAAAATGCCCCATAAACCTATACCCTACTACCCTACACCAAAAGTTGGCTTCTCTAATAACCAATTGGCATTTAAGATAACTTACTAAGGATAAGCTAAGGAGCTGACCATTAGGACAGTGAAAGAGTGACTGATGAAAGTGGGACATTGCAGTTATATGTTAATAATAAATTAAAAATCAGTCATTTTAAGCAGTAATAGCATTTAGCAACACTCGTAATGTTTTGGCTGCAGTAATGTATGAGTAAATAGTAATGTAACCAGTAATGTATTGCTGGCAGACTAGTAATTTGAAAGTTGATTAACCTATACTTATGTCTTCAACATACATCAGTGTCTCTCTCTGGTCCCCTCCTGAGAATACAGGTTCATCTGTTAAAGAAGGTACCCCAATGTGCTATAAACCTTCACCACTATATCCTACAACAAGATTTAAACTAAACATTAAAACTAATCTCTCTGGTCTTGCACCTTGTCAGTTCTGTTCCTCAGATTTGCAGCTAATATCTTACATTTGTAATGGTCTCTCACCTATTCACCAGGGAGGCTACATACTGCAAGAAACTTCCTGTCACAGAAGATAAGTTTTGTGTTAGTCCCTCTAATTAGAGAGTGTAGCTGCGTTTTCCCAAAATTACCAAAGTTCTGCAGCTTCAACTCAAAAAATGGGATTCAACAAAAGCCTGACGCGCAGAAATGATTCCACAGACAAATATCTTCATTTTTAAAAGTTTAGTTAAGTTTCAAAGTAAAACAGTTCACACAAAAAAGAAAATTAAAATAGCAAAAAAAATAAAAAAATAATGTTAAGAAAAGTTCAGTTCTAGGCTTAATCTTGTTACATCTCAAATCGTTACCATTTCATAACGTTTCAGAACCATTTCTAAACGGTCAGAAAACTGTATGCTTATCCCATTTCTAAGCTTAAAATGGGTCTTTCAAGTCCCTCTTTACTGGGACCTGTTCTAAACAAACGGAGCTTATTATCACACTGTTACTCAGTTTTAGTAAGAAGGTTCTATTTCTTGCTGACTTATAGGGGGAAAAGACTATACCATAAGCTATGACTATGAAAGACATTTATATTCTATTCAAATTAAGCAAACATCAATATGAGTTTAACTCAAAACTTTAACTTTCTAAGACTGGCTCTTACAGAGAGTTTTGTACTATCAGTACTTCCCCCATTCTAACGGATGGCTTAGAGGTGACTCATTGGGGCTCCTCATTATTGCCTACCACTTCAGAGATATTAGAGTCAATGTCAGGCTCCAGAAATTGGTTGGACACCTCTAGCTCTGGACAGTGTTTACCTTTTATCTTGCCTTTGAATCGTACTGTGACTCATCTATCTCTACTTCTTTACACTCTCCTCCTATGCCACTTTTGGGGTGAATATCTCTGTATAGAACACTTTGAGAAATTCTTAGTTTCTCTACTACAACATAGGCTAGATACATCTTCCTCAAGTTCAGCAACCCTGCTGGACTCTGTTTGCAGTGATGTAAATTTTAAGTGCTTTTTAGGCCTTCATCTGCTTCCCTACCATTTTTATTGCTTTCTCCTGTTTGCTTCTATGTGAGAATGAGTGCAGTTTTTCACTCCTGTACTATTCATACCATGGATGATCGAGTATATGAATGCTACAAATTCTTTTTTGGATGCCCATTGCAATTTAAGTAATCTCCCATCAGGATCTATGACATTAATATTCACTTATTCATCACCCAGAAATCCTTTGACCACAAGCTCAGATAGTTCCAGAAATGTGTTTTATCAACAATGAATTCCTAATGAAGAACTTGTAGGACAATGTTACTAAATGGCTCATTTGCCAACATGCAAACTTATACAGTATGGCGGTTGTAGTATATCAAACCGGACCTATTAAAAAGCACTGCATATTTTCATTTTTTTTATTTTATATACCAAAAAAGAGAACAGTCTAATTAGTACCGATAAGTATCCTTTTTAAACTACATTTAAAATATGAAACTACACATTTCAGTTTCATAAATATGCATTTCACATTGCAAAGAGTTTCCTCTGGGTATTCCACACACAGTCAAAAGTCATGCAAGTTAGGTGGACTGGTAGTACTAAACTGGCCTCTGTGTGTGTGTTAGTGTGTTTATTTGCCCATCCACTGACTGGTGCCATCTCCAGGTATTTTTCCTGCCTTGTGTCTGATGCTTCCTGGGTTAGGCTCCAACTTCCACTATGAGTCTGTTCAGGATAACGGGTTTAGAAGATGAATGGATGAACTATCTGTAAAAGTGAACTGTCTCAAATCTAATTAATCAAGCTGAGGTGGTGGAGAGTTGGAGCCTGCACCAGGAGCAAGCAGTGAATAAACCAACCCTGGATGGACTAACTCAAGCTCACTCCCGCCCTCACAGAGGACCAGTTTCTTAAAAACACATCTTTGGAAAAGTGAGAGAAAAGCCAGAGGAGCAACGGTAAAGAAGGTCCACAGAATAGTGACTAGAAGGATTTCAAGACGGAAGGCCATGAGTAAAGGTTGAAATAACCTCATCTTTTTCATTTAAGCTATCAGATGCTGATGGTGAAGTAGATTTGTAGGAAAAAAATATGAAACTGTACATTGCTATGACAATTAAATTTTTATTTTTCAAAAACATTTCTTTAAACTGATGTGTTCTGTGTGACCCAGAAGGCTAGAGAAGTGCAAATCATCCCTTTTGTTGCATACATTAGGAGATGAGGTGCTGAATGATTACAATGCACTTGATAGCACCAACGCAGATCCAGAAATTATTACAGTAGAGCAATTTTGGAATTAAAAAAAAATCTATTGCACACCCAAGGAAAATTTGGTACTTCAAAGACATCAGTTCAAAACTTATGACTTGCAAGAACTGTTGCATATCTTCAGGACTGTTACTGAACTCAGGCAACAGAGCAAAAACGGTGAATCTGGCCCTCTGAGAATGATATGATGAGGAACAAATTGTCTTCAGCGTTAAAGACAGGCATGTAAAAGAAAAACTTCTCTGAGAGCCTGGTCTGACTTTAGAAAAATGAAGGTGGCAAGGGGCACACAATGACAATTGATGGAGTGCAGCCAAATACAGATTAATTAAAACCCATTGTCAACAAGCCAAACCCAGAAGATACGGAGGCTTTACAATGCCTATTGGGCATGATTAAATATGTGGAACAATGCATTCCCAAAAATAGCACCCTTGAGACAGCTGCTGTATCAGCATGATACAGCACTAGCTAATCTCAAGAAATCGCTCATTGAGGCACCAGTACTAAAGTTATTTGATCAAATGCAGAGGATAGATGTTTAGGATGATGCTTCAAAAAATGGTCTTGTATGGTGTATGTCTTTTGCAAGAGGTGTGACCTGTTGCATATGCATCCAGAGATCTGACTCAGTCAGAATGCAATTATACATATATTGAGGAAGAGTTTCTGGCAATAGCTTTTGCAGTAAGGAATCTTCAACATTACATCTTTGGTACCTCAGTTGTCATCCAATTAGATCACAAGCCACTGGAAGTCATCTTTACAAAGCCCTTAGGACAGATGCCAGCACGTCTGCAAAAGATGCTTCTTCAATTGCAATACTATGATCTTCAAGTAAAATTCACACCTGGCAAGGATATGCTTATAGCAGAAATAAAAAAGAATCCCTAAAAAGTCCAGAGATACATGAGTTGCCATGGTGCAAAATTGGTGTAGACATCTTCGAGCTAGAAGGTCAGTCATTTCTTCTAACAGTAGATTATTTTTCTAAATACCCAGAACATCGTCAGATTAGGCACAAAACAGCACATACAGTGGTAGCAAAGCTGAAAGCTGCATTTTCAAGTCTTGGAATTCCTAAGGAAGTGATAAGTGACCATGTTTCTTTGCCGGTAGTGCAGCAGTTTGGATATTCTCAGTCAAATGGTATGGCAGGTCATGTTAGGTCAGGTTGGGGAGCATGCACTGATAGATAGAGATAGATAGATAGATAGATACTTTATTAATCCCAAGGGGAAATTCACATAATCCAGCAGCAGTATACTGATACAAAGAAACAATATTAAATTAAATAGTAATAAAAATGAAGAAAGTTAGCATTTACTCCCCCGGGTGGAATTGAAGAGTCGCATAGTGTGGGGGAGGAACGATCTCCTCAGTCTGTCAGTGGAGCAGGACAGTGACAAAAGTCTGTCACTGAAGCTACTCCTCTGCCTGGAGATGACACTGTTCAGTGGATGCAGTGGATTATTCATGATTGACAGGAGTTTGCTTAGTGCCCGTTGCTCTGCCACAGATGTTAAACTGTCCAACTTTACTCCTACAATAGAGCCTGCCTTCCTCACCAGTTTGTCCAGGCGTGAGGCGTCTTTCATCTTTATGCTGCCACCCCAGCACACCACCGCGTAGAAGAGGGCACTCGCCACAACCGTCTGGTAGAACATCTGCAGCATCTTACTGCAGATGTTGAACGATGCCAACCTTCTCAGAAAGTATAGTCTGCTCTGACCTTTCTTACATAGAGCATCAGTATTGGCAGTCCAGTCCAATTTGTCATCCAGCTGCACTCCCAGGTATTTATAGGTCTGCACCCTCTGCACACAGTCACCTCTGATGATCACAGGGTCCATGAGGGGCCTGGGCCTCCTAAAATCCACCACCAGTTCCTTGGTTTTGCTGGTGTTAAGATGTAAGTGGTTTGAGTCGCACCATTTAACAAAGTCTTTGATTAGCTTCCTGTACTCCTCCTCCTGCCCACTCCTGATGCAGCCCACAATAGCAGTGTCATCAGCGAACTTTTGCACGTGACAGGACTCTGAGTCATATTGGAAGTCTGATGTATATAGATTGAACAGGACCGGAGAAAGTACAGTCCCCTGCGGTGCCCCTGTATTGCTGAACACAATGTCAGACCTGCAGTTCCCAAGACGCACATATTGAGGTCTGTCTGTAAGATAGTCCACAATCCATGCCACCAGGTGTGAGTCTACTCCCATCTCAGTCAGCTTGTCTCTAAGGAGCAGAGGTTGGATGGTGTTGAAGGCGCTAGAGAAGTCCAAAAACATAATTCTTACAGCACCACTGCCTCTGTCCAGGTGGGAGAGGGATCGGTGTAGCATATAGATGATGGCATCCTCCGCTCCCATCTTCTCCTGGTATGCGAACTGCAGAGGGTCGAGGGCGTGGCGGACCTGTGGCCTCAGGTGGTGAAGCAGCAGCCGCTCCATGGTCTTCATCAGATGTGACGTCAGAGCAACAGGCCGGAAGTCATTCAGCTCACTAGGTCGTGATACCTTTGGGACAGGGGTGATACAAGATGTTTTCCAAAGCCTTGGGACTCTCCCCTGTTCCAGGCTCAGGTTCAAGATGCGCTGTAGAGGACTCCCCAGTTCCAACGCACAGGCCTTCAGCAGTCGTGGCGATACACCATCTGGACCCGCTGCTTTGCTGGCACGAAGTCTTTTCAACTCTCTGCTCACATGGGCTGCTGTAATTGTGGGTGGGGATGTCTCACCTATGCTGGTACCAGCAGAAGGATGGTTGGAGGATGCAGTACTTCGAGGTGATAGTGGGTTAGGGTGATCAAACCTATTAAAGAAGTTGTTCAATTGGTTTGCTCTCTCCACGTCTGTCTCGATGGCGGCACCCCGCTTCGAGCTGCAGCCAGTGATAATCTTCATCCCATCCCACACTTCCTTCATGCTGTTGTTCTGCAACTTCTGCTCCAGCTTTCTCCTGTACTGCTCTTTCGCCGCCCTGAGTTGGACTCGGAGTTCCTTCTGCACGCGCTTGAGCTCATGCTGATCACCACCTTTAAAAGCCCTTTTCTTCTGGTTCAAAAGGCCCTTGATGTCACTTGTAACCCATGGCTTGTTGTTAGCATAGCAGCGTACTGTTCTTACTGGAACTACAATGTCCATACAGAAGTTGATGTAATCAGTTGTGCATTCAACAGCCTCTTCAATGTTCTCACTATGTGACCCCAGGAATATATCCCAGTCTGTAGTTCCAAAGCAGTCTCTCAGAGCCTGCTCTGCCTCAGGGGACCACTTCCTGAATGAGCGTGTGGTTGTAGGTAGCGCCCTCACTCTTGGTTTGTATTGAGGCTGTAGCAGAACCAGGTTATGATCTGCTTTCCCAAGCGCAGGCAGCGGGGTGGCGCTGTATGCGTCTTTAACGTTTGCATACAGTAGGTCGATAGTCCTGTTTCCCCTGGTGTTACAATCCACATACTGGGAGAAGGCAGGTAATGTTTTGTCCAGCGTTACATGGTTAAAGTCTCCAGCGATTAGCACAAGTGCCTCAGGGTGCTGCGTTTGTAACTTAGCAACTGCGGAATGGATGATGTCACTCGCTATCTCCGCGTTCGCTTGAGGGGGGATGTAAACAATGACAGCAATCACGTGTCCAAACTCTCTGGGCAAGTAATACGGACGCAGACTTACGGCCAACAGTTCGATGTCCCTGCAGCAATTGGAGATTTTAACGTTTACATGTCCTGAGTTGCACCACTTTGTATTGACATAGAGAGCGAGTCCTCCTCCTTTCTTCTTCCCGCAGGTATTTGCGTCTCTGTCCGCTCTAACTGTGCTAAACCCGGGTAGCTCCACGTTAGCATCTGGGATGGTAGTTGTTAGCCACGTTTCACTAAAACACAGCAAGCTGCATTCTCTGTAGGTTCTGACAGTTTTCACCAGCACAGCCAGTTCGTCAATCTTATTTGGTAGTGAGTTCACATTTCCCAGGATCACAGAAGGCACCGACGGTTTATAACGCCATTTTCTCTCAAGTTGTCTCGATTTAATCTTATCTTTTATCTTTGCGCCGGCTCGGCTGCCCCGATATCGTCTTCTTACCTCGTCAGGTAAATAAGCAACCACACCGGCATGTGCATTTCTTCTCAGTGCTTTAAGCTGACTACTTGAATAGGCGATTCTCGGAGTGTAAAAATCCATGTCAAGTAGTAAAAATAGTAAAAAGTGCCCAGGGAGCAATTCCACATAAAAGAAAGTGGTAGAAGTGATCAGTGAAATAGATAAAAATAGAGATAAAAAGGTAAAAAGATAAAGTCATATACGGAGCTGCTGGAAAAGGCTGCCACTCGGATGCGGCGCCGGAAATAACAATACAGTGCATTGCCACATCCACCACACCATGAAACAGCTTGAGATCCCAGTTGGCTACCCCCCATGCAGACACACGGTCATAACCACCCTCAAGAATTGATCATCTATCTCTCGCAGCCAGGTGTTACATGGGCGTCCCCTTGGCCTGGTCCAGCCACTCGGGTCCTCAACAATGTGGATTCTGCCTACCGGATAACCATCTGGGAATCGTGCCACATGGCCATAGTGCCATAATTGATGCTTCCTCACATTGCAGGTAATGTGTCTTATTCAGGACTCTGTGAGCAACCACTCGTTTGACACAAAGTCAAACCAGCAGTACGCAAGAATTCTCTGAAGAGACACAGTATCAAAGGACTCCAGTCTTCATCTCAGGTCACTGGATAGCATCCATATCCCGCAACCATACAGCAAGAAAGGAAGCACCAGGAATCTAAAAACTTTGTCCTTTTGCAGAGTTATCAGGAGTGCCACACATCCCTTTCCAGCGACCTCATGACCTCCGATGCTCTCCCAATCCATCTATTGACTTCATAGGAAGTGTCACCAGAGACATGAATGTCACTGCTGAGGTAAGTAAACGTCTCGACCATGACTGTGCACAAGAGGTCATTAAATGCTTGGATCTTGGTCTTTATCCTGGACACTTACAAACCCAGACCTTCAGACTCCTCACTCAGTCTCTCGGAAGCATCAATCAGAGCCTCTAATGGTAAGGCAGAGAGAACAATTAAAACAATCAATCAAACTAATGCTCAAGAATGCTTTCCAGAGCAGCACAGATGCACATCCTGCATTACTTAGTCTGAGCAACACACTACTAGCAGGATTAGGTTTCTCACCAGAACAGGTATTAAAGGGCCATGTGTTCAGAAGCACCCTCCCTGTAACAAGTCCCATGCTGAAATCCAGACACGCAAAGAAAGTCAAATAGAGACTGTTGTGATATGAAATTTTGCATACCAGTTCATACATATTATGTATGTCTTTATTTGTAACTTAGAGAAAGCAATGTAATATTAGTGTTACATTAGTGAGAAGCATTCATGTTTAGCCCCCCCCCCCCCCCTTTTAGGAATGAGTGTCTTAGAATTTTACAATAGGATCGGGGGGAAGTGTCTCAAACAAGTTTGATAAGTGTTTCTCTGCAGGACTCTCTCTCAACCCCCACAGGAAATGCCAGACTGCCTAACTGCCAAGCTTTACCTTAACATATGGTTTTGGGGGATGGCAGGTGTTAAGATGTTCTTTGCCCCATTGGTCTGAAGCATGGCTGTTGGAATTGGCTTGTATTAAAAGCTTTTACAACCTATTTACCGTAGGGGTTGGACAGTAAAATCTATAAATTTGCTTACTTTACCTCACCCTCTCTCTCTTACCAAACTGATAAAAGACCATCTCACACATCATGAACTGAAAAGGACAACACAATGAAGAGCACAGTTCTGCAGCCATATTGAGACAGGAATGTGGCCTGTTCTGAAGAAAGCTGACCAAAAATGAAGACTTAACTAGAGACATTTTAAGTAACTTACAAGTCTGTGTGTCGCCTGAAACTACACATCACCATTTATCAGGTTATATGGTTGCCAATATTCAAATGTACTTTGCATATTGTTATTATTTATGAATATTATCAGTAATACGTTATTTAAAGTGTAACTTAACTCCTGCTTGTCTTTTACTACACCTAATTGCCTGAGGTTATAGATGTAGAAGAGAAGCTGGGGAGAAGTTATATGGTACCTTATAAACAGTGGTAAGTCTGGGAGATTTGAGGCATTCTGACAAAGACTACATATTAATAATAGAAAAGGGGGAAGTAGGGTAAAATATGACTCTACCAAGACAAAACAGAGACTAAACACATCAACAATAAAAACAGAAAGAGCACTGTGATCAGCACACAAAGTCACTTTCTGTCCTTGGTTCAGGGGTAATGGTTAGTGTAGAGACCCCACAAGGCTGGAAACCAGCTACGTTGATGCGGAAACGTCAGGAACCAAGATCTTATGAATTGTTACTTCAGCAGGCCAGAAGTATAGACATAAGAGAAAATGTCTCAGACTGGTTGAAGGTGACACTTTTGTAGCTGAACAGGAGGAAGAAGACTACAATAGTACAGAACAGGCACCAATACAAGAAAATGCTGGTACACTGCAACCAGAAAGCCATCAAACGGAAAGTTAAGTTCAAGAAAGATCCACTAGAAGTGGCAAGGCTGTCAAGGTACCTGCAAGATTTAAAGATTTTATAATGTGTCAACAGTAAAGGTTAAGCTCCAATGGTGGTCCAAGTACTGTTGACTTCTGGCTTGAGAACTGCAAAAAGTGGGAAGTAGTATATGGTGAAATCAAACTTAAATAAGGTTGTTATGAACAGATAGTCAATGTAATTATATGAGCAGTAGTGGAAGAAAAAAGTGCAGATTGCAGTTGAGAGTAATGGAGACATGCATCATTTGTAAATGTTCTGCTACATTTTTGTTAATAAATCAAATGTCTTTGTGAGATAACACCCACCTGACACTGAATCCTTTGTTTCAAAACAAAGAACAGCTAGTAAACTTTTTGAAAATAAAAAAAACTGATTCTGCCTTTTGCTGTACAGCTCACAGGCCAGAAACAATGGGGTCCTTTAAGCATTCATTTTAATAGGTTGTTCCTGATTAGTTGTTTAAATTATGAAAAAATGTAAATAAGTCATAATATGTTGCATTTAGATTTTAAAATTAGTTTTAAATATACTATATGTTTACATTTAATAATTCTGTTCCTAATTGTGTTTATGCTCAATTAAGCTTTCTGAAGTTCGCCTGCATAAAATTACTTGGCAATATTTAACACTGTGTCACTGCCTGATCCGTGCTGCCTGTTCTTGCAAGCCATATTCATATTGCCATTTATCTCCATCTACAAATGGAAAATTGTAACTGCAGTCGAACGAAAAGGAAGCAAAGTGAAACATGATATGTGTCTATGAACTTATATTTTTTACTGTGTAAAAAAGCCTTTTTTATGTACAGCGTGAACAGATGATATGGATACATCCTGTCTATTTGTTTTTGCTTAATAAAAAAAAACCAAACAATTAGGGTTTTCATTTTCAGTTATAATATGTCTTTTGTAATCCTGTAATTTAAAGGTAAAAGTCACAGTATTTCTCTAAATTAAGGGTTAAGAGATTAATGTATATATATGCATATTTTTGTAATACTCTATTAACATTTGCTGGCATGTTTTTTACATATTAGTCGATATTTTTGTCCTTAAAGAGCAATCTGCATGCTAATAATTAAGAAAAACAATGTAATCCAGATTTAGAATTAGGAGTGCACATCTCACACTAGACTGTTTTAAAGTGTGCCATCCAAAGCCTACAGCAGAGTGTGGCATGTATCTGATGTGGCACAATGACAGGTCTAGGCATCTACTATTGTGACATGTCACCGGCTAATCATTTAAGGTTTTGATTAAGGAGGGGTACATACACACACTTAACTGAAATATAATAGGAGACGGGTTGCTCTTTAGCAATAACTTACTTATTTTTGATGAGTTAACAATACCCCATTTTTGCATTTTTTTCCTTGACTCACCTGGATACTCTGTGGTAAACAGCCTTCCATGTTGAAGTAGTGAGTAGTGGGAGACCCTCTTATCAGGCACCAGAATCCTTCATCTAAATCTCTAGTCTGGATCTGCTGTGCCTTTGTCAAATGATCAAAAGGTATCTGCCTGTTTTTTTTTTATATTGATTTTTTCCCAACTTCTGAAAACTGTCTCAGTCTCATTGCACTGGCTGACTGTCTTGTGCAGAACTGACTGCAAAGTTCTATTAATTATATTTAAGGCTTTGAGCATTGTACAGTATTGTCCAAAGGTTTTTTCAGTGATGCAAATGTGTTTTGCAAACTTTACAGCTTCAGCATTTTCAGATTATTTTTTTTACATGTTTTTATGGTATGCTGAAGAACAATTATAAACATTTTATAAGTTTCAAAGGCTTTTATTGGTAAATACATCACATTATGTAAAAAGTCAATATTTACATTGTAGACCCTTCTTCTTCAAAACTTCTGCAACTCGTTCTGGCATGCTGGATATCATCCTCTGGGTCAAATCCTGACTGATGGTGACCCATTCTTGCTTTTTGAGTCCTTGGAGTTGATCACAGTTTGTGGGCTTCCGCTTGTCCACCTGCTTTTTAAAAACTGGCCACAGGTTCTCAATGGGATTAATAATTGGGGAATGTCCTGGCCATGGATCCTAACTTTCAATGTTGTGATCTCTGGACCTACTTCGTTATCACTTTTGTCTTGTGGCATGGTGCTCCATCATACTGGAAAATACACAGATCATCACCGAATTGCACCTGGCTTGTTGGAAGAAGTTGCTATTGGAGGATGTTTAGATACCATTCTTTATTCATGGCAGTGTTCTTTGGAAGAATTGTGAGTGGGCTCACTCCCTTGGATGAGAAGCGACCCCACACATGGATTGTCTCAGGTTGCTTCAAGGTTGGCATGACACAGGACTCATGGTAGCATTCACCTTTTCTTCTCATAGTAATCAATCTTCTAAATTTCCCAAACAGTCAGAAGGAGGATTCATCCAAAAAAATAACTTTGCACAAGTCTTCTGCTGTCAAATCCTTTCACTTCCTGCATAATTTCAGTCTGTCCTTGATGTTTCTCTTGGAAAGAAATGGCTTCTTTGCTTCCCTTCTTGACAAAAGGCTGTTGTCCAAAAGTCTTTGCCTCTCTGTGCATGCAGATTCAATCACACTCACTTGCTGCCAACACTGAGCAAGCTCTACACTGGTGACAACACAATTCTGTAGCTGACTCCTCAGGAAGAGATGGTCCTGGCACTTGCTGGACACTATTGGACATCCTGAAGCCTTCTTCACTGCAGTTGAACCTCTCACCTTGAAATTCTTGATGATCTGGTAAATGATTTTTCCAAGTGCAATGTTCATAGCAGCAATTTCCTTGCACGTGTAGCCATTTTGATGCAAAGTGATGATGGCTGCATGCGTTTCTTTGGATGTAACATTTGTTAACACAAGAAGACAATGATTTCAAGCACATCTGCCCTTCTTTTATAGCAAAAAGTCTGCCCTTCTAATTCAAAAGAGTGATTCAGCTGTAATTGTTCACACCTTCACTTGTGCTGATTATGTGACTATACTGAAATGAAGTTAGCTGATCATTTTGTGCTGGGGCCAAAATACAGTGAAAATGGGTTTTTGTGATAAAGTTAACTTTTTATGCTAGTAAATCTCTTTGCAATGAATTAATATGAATCTGATCACTTTGCACAGTAACATAAACACAATGTGAATTGCCACCCCTAAGCTGAAGCCGCAAATTTTGTAAAATACATTTGTGTCACTGCCAAAAGTTTTGGCCAATACTGTAAAACCCTGCCTATTTTAGAGTGTCTGCCCCCAACATTAATCAGTGCAATCTTAGCTTCTCAAACATTGCTTTGCTTTTAGATAAATAGAAGTTTATTTGTCTACAGGGGGATATTTGGCACAATTTGTCCATATAAAGAAATTGCAACAATAGTTCAAAATGAAAAGGGGACTTTATATAATTTATTGTGTATGATTCATACCTGACCTGGAGGCCATAATAGAAGGATTGGGTGAATGGGCTTACTGGGAGCAGTTTATTCTCCCCACAGAGTGCTCCTCACTCTGTTAACAACACTTTAATATAATGACTCACTATGACCCTATAGTTGTAATATGTGGTGACTTCAACCATGTGACTTTGGAACAAACAATGTCAAATTTATATCAGTTTGTGGCTGGTTTCACTTCAGGAACAAAAACTGTTAAGTGTAATCTACTGGCACCTTTAGGCAAATATGACCACAACCTGCTTCATCTTATTCCTAGCTACAAGCCTGTTATTATACGGCAATCTGTTACCACCAGAATAGAAAGGCCTTAAGGCTGAAATGGCTCTGAATGATTGCTTCCAAATGACAGACTGGGAAATGATGTGTGAGTCACATGGGAATGACATTGTGGGACTCTCTCACTGTATCACAAGACCATATTACCTTCAGTGTAGATACAGTGGTACCACAAAGTATGTTGCTTTCCAAACAACAAATGTTGGATTACTAAGGAGCTAAAAGGTCTCCTGAAGGAGAAAAAGACAGCTTTCAAATCTTTAGTATGTGCATTGTATGCTAAAGAAAAAGCTGATTGAAGGAAAGGCAGCTTGTAAAGCTAAAATAGAAAACAAACTCACTCAGAATAACATGAAAGAAGTCTGGAATTGGACTGGGTATAATTACAGGACTCGAGCAATCCAGGGCTCAGGTGCTACAAGGTGATGTGGACAAAGCTAATGCCTTGACACCAATTTTTTTAATAGATTTTCCTTTCCACTGCCACTTTCTTTCAATGACCAGTCTTCCCACACCATCTGTAGTACATTAAGTTCTCCTACCATGTCAACTGGAATGGTCAGTGACAAGTCCTCCTTTGGTCATCAGTGTGGACTGTCATTAACTGAAGACTAAGTAAAAAGACTACTGAGTGAACTACACAGAGGAAGAGCTGAGGAACGAGATGGAGTCAGTCCTTCAGTTATCAAGGCATGTGCTGACCAACATTTTGGTGTCTTCTGTCACTGGTTCAGTCTGTCCCTAAGGCTTCAGAAAGTGCCACTGCTGTGTACCTGTTCCAAAGAAGGCCGGCCCCTCTTCACCTAATGACCACCTACCAATGGCGCCTAAGTCTCACAATCTATACCAATGACAAAAAAATCTTACCTTTTAATCTAAACCCTATTCTTTTTCTTAGAAAACCTGTACAAACACAAAAGAGAACATGCAATCTTATTTTCTTGTCTAAACCTGCACTCTCTCTCTGGCATCATGTATTTATTGTCCATTATCACAGAGAGTGATATTATATCCATAATCTTTTCTTTTTTAATTTAATATATATATTTTTTACAAATTGAGTGAACTATTAATTCTGCCTCACGTAATTGAATGCTTCCTTGGCATTTTCACTAAAGCAACTTTTTGTTAAGGCCATTTGGCACTCCTCCTGGAGCATCCTAGAGATAACCACACACAAAATGAGAAGGCTCTTTCTCTTGTAGTAATTCTCAGTCCCAGTCGGATATCCATTATTTGAGAAATACAAAATATTATAGCTCCCAGGTTTGTAGTAAATACCCAATCTGTTTACCACAAAGAATTTTTGAGTCCCATGACCTCAGTAATAACAGAACTCTTACTAGTTAATTTGCTATTACAATAGCCTGTTACCAAAGAATGAGCCTCTGCCCCCAGATCTTTGGGTCGGAGCAGTATTTAATAGGATTCTTACCTGATCTTCACTCACTCCAATGGAACTACCTAATGTGATTCACCAAGGCAGCCTTCTGACTGGCCAGGTTTGGAATATATGCTCAATTTGTATGTGTCTCTTCAGGGTTTGTATTCTGCTCTGTTAACTTTAAATCCTACCAGTAGGAAAACATATGTTTTTGTTTAACAATAAGTAATGAACTGGGTTTCATATATGTTAAATAGTTTCATACTAGTTATTTTCTTTAAGTGTTAGCCAAATCTGTTTATTTATAGTCACTTATTAAGTATAACATAAAAAAGAGTATATGGGAAAAGGACCATAATAGTCAGGGCAGCTCCCCGATACAAATTATGTGGTGGTCCCACAGGCAAAATCCCTTTACTTTCAAATCCCTAATGCACCTGCAATTTCAACCTTAAATTGCAATTCAAAATGTAACCAGGTGGATGATGAATGGGCAACTTGTCTACTGTCTCCTCATTATAATCAAAATCAGGAGGCTGCTGCTGCTGCCATCCCTATCCCACTACATCCTTCCAATACCTGGCTAGCAGTTGCAGACAAGGGTTTAGAAATTGTTACACTGCAATGGGGGATTGATTAACAAGACACTTAAACAGACCTAAATGTGCTGCAAAGCTGTGCAAGCGAGAGAAGAGTGCAAGTGAGAGACAAAGGTATGGTTGGAGAAAATGGCAGGTGTAAAACTGATGTTTAAAGTATGTTGCGAGTGACCAAAGAATGAACAGCATGTCTGAAAGTGACATATTATGCTTAAAAGATGACGTGTGAATGGGACTTTTTTTGTCTGAAATATGTTGGTATTAAACTGAATGTTTAAATATTTGCTGACAATATATTGTGTACACAAAATTAAAAATATCTGAGATAAATTTCAAGGCTCTGAGGTAATATGTGCCATATTTAGTAAAATAAAAAACTTCCCTACTTTTGCTAGTTTTGGTAGCTTAAGTAACCAAGTATGTTGTGCATTATGTGAAAGAGATCTCTAACTGAAGTACAATTAAAAAGTTTAAGTGAGTCTAAGGATTTGTTTGGTTAAGGACAATGTATGAAAATATGTGGAGTTGTTTGAAAGGATGATGGAATTGATAAAAGTGTGCATAAATTTACCAAATTTAATATAATGTGATTGTCACTTTACCTTTGAGTGCTGGCCATACTGAAATGGAAGAAAGTTTTTTTAGTAATCTTAAAGTACATTTAAGGTAAAAGGAGACATATTTTCTTAACACACCAGCGAAGCTGGTCATACGCACTGGCCTTCAGTCCAGGTAGTGCTCCATACTGACATAAGCAGTACTAGTAAGGGGATGGATAAATAATGCAGAAGAGAATGATAACTAATGAAAAAATAAATAAATAAAAAAGGTAGACTGTGCTTTTTCCATAGAATCAACACCCTGGAAAAGTACTGGAAAAATCTCAAAAGATACCAATGAAGAATTAATAACTAGCCTTAGGAGAAAGTTAAGAGTTAAAGAATCATCAATTTTAAATAGAATATTTTCTTTAAAATACTGAAATGTTTAACTGACAAAAGGAGCAGAATCGCCATTCTCACTATACAGTGGTGCAATTTACTAACTAACCTGAAGGCATATTAAAATGCCAAGAGATTCTGAATTCTAAGGCATTTGATATATTTATTTCTTTTCCCTAACAGTCCTTGTGTTATAAGTAATTTGTACATTTTAAATGTGAAATAGAATAGAATGTTAATGTTTGCATGACTATAGGGTGGTCCAGATCTAATTATTAGGCATATATGACTCAGGCGCTGACACGAGTGGAAGCCTTTCCAGCAGCTCTGTGTATGACTTTATATTTAAAGTCTTTATCTTTATCTTTCTACCTTTTTTCTCTATTTTTCTTTATTTCACTGTTAACTCCTACCACTTTCTTTTATGTGGACTCGTTCCATGGACACTTTTTACTACTTGGAGATGGATTTTTACACACCAAGACTCGTCTATTCAAGTACCCAACTTCAAGCGCTGAGAACAAATACGCACGCTGGTGTGGTTCCCTATTTACCTGACGAGGTAAGAAGGCAGTATCGGGGCAGCAGAGCCGGTGCTAAGATAAAAACCACGTGTCTAGCAAGAAAGTGGCGCTACAAACCTTCGGTGCCTTCTGTGATCCTGGGAAATGTGAATTCACTACCAAATAAGATCGATGAACTGGCTGCACTGGTGAAAAATGTCAGGATCTACAGAGAATGCAATTTGCTGTGTTTTAGTGAAATGTGGCTATCAACTAACATCCCAGATGCTAACGTGGAGCTACCCAGGTTTAGCACAGTTAGAGAGGACAGAGACGCAAATACCTGCGGGAAGCAGAAAGGAGGAGGTGTTGCTCGCTATGTCAATACAAGATGGTGCAACTCTGGACATGTAAATATTAAAATCTCCACTTGCTGCAAGGACATCGAACTGTTGGCCATAAGTTTGCGTCCCTTTTACTTGCCAGGAGAGTTTGGACACTTCATTGTTGTTATTGTTTACATCCCCCCTCGAGCGAACGCGGAGATAGCGAGTGACGTCATCCATTCCACTGTTGCTAAATTACAAACACAGCACCCTGAGGTGCTTGTGCTAATCGCTGGAGACTTTAACCATGTAATGCTGGACAAAACATTACCTGCCTTCTCCCAGTATGTGGATTGTAACACCCGGGGAAATAGGACTATTGACCTACTGTATGCAAACGTTAAAGATGCATACAGCGCCACCCCGCTGCCTACACTTGGGAAAGCAGATCACAACCTGGTTCTGCTTCAGCCTCACTACAAACCAAGAGTGAGGGAGCTACCTACAACCACACGCTCATTCAGGAAGTGGTCCCCTGAGGCAGAGCAGGTTCTGAGAGACTGCTTTGGAACTACGGACTGGGATATCCTGCAGGGATCACATAGTGAGAAAATTGAGGAGGTTGTTGACTGCACAACTGATTACATCAACTTCTGTATGGACATTGTAGTTCCAGTAAGAACAGTACGCTGCTATGCTAACAACAAGCCATGGATTACAAGTGACATCAAGGGCCTTTTCAACCAGAAGAAAAAGGCTTTTAAAGGTGGTGATCATCATGAGCTCAAGCTCGTGCAAAAGGAACGAGTCCAGCTCAGGGCAGCGAAGGAGCAGTACAGGAGAAAGCTGGAGCAGAAGTTGCAGAATAACAGCATGAAGGAAGTGTGGCATGGGATGAAGATCATCACTGGCTGCAGCTCGAAGCGGGGTGCCACCATCAAGAGAGACGTGGAGAGAGCAAACCAAATGAACAACTTCTTCAACAGGTTTGACCACCCTAACCCACTCTCACTTCGGAGTACTGCATCCTCCAACCATCCTTCTGCTGATACCAGCATAGGAGAGACATCCCCACCCACAATTACAGCAGCGCAGGTGAGCAGAGAGTGGAGGAGACTTCGTGCCAGCAAAGCAGTGGGTCCAGATGGAGTATCTCCACGACTGCTGAAGGCCTGTGCATTGGAACTGGGGAGTCCTCTACAGCGCATCTTCAACCTGAGCCTGGAACAGGGGAGAGTCCCGAGGCTTTGGAAAATATCTTGTATCACCCCAGTCCCAAAAGTATCACGTCCTAGTGAGCCGAATGACTTCTGGCCTGTTGCTCTGACGTCACATGTGATGAAGACCATGGAGCGGCTGCTGCTTCACCACCTGAGGCCACAGGTCCGCCACGCCCTCGACCCTCTGCAGTTTGCATACCATGAGAAGGTGGGAGTGGAGGATGCCATTATCTATATGCTACACCGATCCCTCTACTACTTGGACAGAGGCAGTGGTGCTGTAAGAATTATGTTTTTGGACTTCTCTAGCGCCTTCAACACCATCCAACCTCTGCTCCTTAGGGAGAAGCTGACAGAGATGGGAGCAGATTCACACCTGGTGGCATGGATCATGGACTATCTTACAGACAGACCACAGTATGTGCGCCTCGGGAACTGCAGGTCTGACATTGTGGTCAGCAACACAGGAGCGCCGCAGGGGACTGTACTTTCTCCGGTCCTGTTCAGCCTATATACATCAGACTTCCAATACGATTCGGAGTCCTGCCACATGCAAAAGTTTGCTGATGACACTGCTATTGTGGACTGCATCAGGAGTGGGCAGGAGGAGGAGTATAGGAAGCTAATCATAGACTTTGTTAAATGGTGCGACTCAAACCACTTACACCTGAACACCAGCAAGACCAAGGAACTGGTGGTGGATTTTAGGAGGCCCAGGCCCCTCATGGACCCCCGTGATCATCAGAGGAGACTGTGTGCAGGTGGTACAGACCTATAAATACCTGGGAGTGCAGCTGGATGATAAATAGGACTGGACTGCCAATACTGATGCTCTGTGTAAGAAAGGTCAGAGCCGACTATACTTCCTTGGAAGGTTGGCGTCCTTCGATATCTGCAATAAGATGCTGCAGATGTTCTACCAGACGGTTGTGGCGAGTGCCCTCTTCTGCGCGGTGGTGTGCTGGGGAGGCAGCATAAAGAAGAAGGACGCCCTTACACCTGGACAAACTTGTGAGGAAGGCATGCTCTATTTTAGGAATGAAGCTGGACAGTTTGACAACTGTGGCAGAGCGATGGACTCTGAGCAGGCTCCTGTCAATCATGGAGAATCCACTGCATTCACTGAACAGTGTCATCTCCCGACAGAGGAGCAGCTTCAGCGACAGACTGCTGTCACTGTCCTGCTCCACTGACAAACTGAGGAGATCGTTCCTCCCCAACACTATGCGACTCTTCAGTTCCACCCGGGGGGTAAACGCTAACATTATTCAAAGTTATTGTCTGTTTTTACCTGCATTTTTATTATTCTTTAATTTAATATTGTTTTTGTATCAGTATGCTGCTGCTTGATTATGTGAATTTCCCCATGGGATAAAGTATCTATCTATCTATCTATCTATCTATCTATCTATCTATCTATCTATCTATCTATCTATCTATCTATCTATCTATCT
>JANRMT010062826.1:7572592-7588477 GCA_026402145.1 Polypterus bichir lapradei | reverse complement strand
ATATATATATATATCTACATATATACACATACATTTACATACACACATACATACATAAATACACACACATATATACACACAAATACATATATATATACATACACACACACATATATAAACATATATATACATATACATACATATCTACATATATACACACACATCTATTTCGTATCAGTGCAATACGCTGCTTGTTAAAACGGATAACTCCCTCTCTTACGTGCAAGTCTGCGTGGATATTATGAACTATCGTATTTGTTCAAGTTCTATTTAAATTTTAAATAGAAGGAATTTTTATTTAGTCGACAGAAATATCTTTGGTAGGAATGGTAAAAACAGACAGGAATATTATTCCTGAATAAATCAACTCAAACCTTAAACAACTTATAATATTTTGCTCTCCATAAAAATATATCCTGTCTAAATTATACAAGTTAGAAATAAAGTAAACGTTAAAAGAACAAACATTCAAATTTCTTTACTCTTATGTAATTTTATATAAAAAATAAACTTAGATTTTAAATATCCCAAAAGATTTTGCTCTCCATAAAAATATATCCTGTCAAAATTATACAAATTCAAATATGAACATGCTGCATAACAAAACCTGGAAATATAAATAAAATGTGTTCCTTTCAGCAATAACAAATCAAATCATTCAGTTGTCTTTGCTCATATGTCATTTTAGAGCTGGACGCCTGGCATCTTTTTTTGGCAACAAGTTCGTTTATGTTTGGTGTGAGGTTCTGTGTTGTGGAGATTCTCAGGATGGACTGCAGGTGCTCATCAGTGAGGCGACTCCTGTGTGCTGTTTTGTTAGTCTTTATCACTGAGAAGAGCTTCTCACACAGATATGTGCTACCAAACATGCACAAGGTTCGAGCCGCATGTAGACGGACTTTTTTTGTTCTTCAAAGTCACCAAAGCGCCGTGCAAACTCAGTGCGCTCAGTTTATCAGCAAAGTGCGTATTTGGGAACACCGTAGTGACGACTTGGTTCAACATTACTTGACAACAGGGAAAGTGGGGCAAGTTGCACTGGTGCATTTGTGTCTCCCATAAAAGCAGCTTCACTTGAAATCACTTTGTGATTGTGCACGGGTAAAAACGTCCGCTGAAGTGTCAGATTCTTATTTAATTCTTCTGCTTTCTGTATCTTCTGCATTGCATTCAGGTCTTTCAGGTTATCTTGATGTTTTGTCTCATTGTGCCGTCTTAGATTAAATTCTGTAATTACACCCACATTAGCTCCACAAATGAGACACACGGGTTTACCGGCAATGTCAGTAAACATATACTCAGCCTCCCATCGGTTTTTAAAGGCTCTATGTTCAGAATCACCTTTTCTCTTCGGCATCGTGTGGGCTAGCTTCACAATAACTTGCACCATCATAAGCTAGACTTGATTAACGCGGTAAGTGTTCGGCAAGGCAGCTGAAGCGCTGCATTATGGGATCTGTAGTTTATTGTGTTACCAGCGCTTCATATACCCGGGCCATTAATAACAATAATACAGCATATAAAATAATCTCGCAGGCCGGATATAATTACATGCCGGGCCGGATGTGGCCCGTGGCCCTTGAGTTTGACACATATGGACTAAATAGAACTTGAAAAGATATATTTTTTCGTACATCGAGCCCGCGTGCTATTGTGGTTTTGCCTGCATGCCTCAATAAGTCACCCTCCCCTCGCTCTTACCTTTTTACCGTTCATCTAATGAATACACTGAGTATGGCTTTACCAAAACAATCATTGATTGCGAATAAAGTATTCATTATTCGAGTATGTAGATCGGGGTATATATATACATATATATATACCCGCATATCGCAGCGGAGACGTAGTGTGTTAAAGAAGATATGAAAAAGATTTGTTTCTTACTGCATCAATAAACAGCTCGTCTTCTTCTTTATCTGAGACCTGACACACTGCATTCACGGTTTTTTTTTTTAACACTGTCTTCCTTTAGCGGGACATTCACTTTTTCCACCGTGTGCTTTGTTTCTGCAGTAGCTGCAGTTATGAATAATATGCTTGTATGTATCAGACGCTTCATATTTTTTTGCTACCTTTTCAATTGTGTAATTCGGTTTTTGTTCAGCGCTCTTTGGAACTGTTGCTTTTTGTCTGTGCACTGCGTCAGTTCACGTGAGCCGCTCGGTGTACATGCATCGAAGTTTCCTAGCTGTGCTTGTGCCATGTCGTGCTATGTCCATGGCTGTATCTAATGTTACCTAAGTCCCGGCAGTTAAAACTTTCTCTCGCACTTTCGCTGAGTTTGTGCCAAACACCACCCTGACCATCTCATCTTCCTCTGCATAAGCACAGTCCTTCACCCGTGAATATTTACCCGTGGCAGTGTTTCTATTGGATTGCCGCTGACGGACGGCCTTATATGGGCAGGCACTAAATTACAAACGCTAGCGGCAGCCTGTCTATGAACTTAATTTAAAGTTTAGGTTTACATCGTGCTTTGTTTTCCGAAGTAGCAGAACTCATGAATATGGTTGTATATGTCACTCGCTCGCTTCTTATTGTTTCGCTGCCTTCTCAATTATATAATGCATGTTTTCTTCAGTGCTTTTTGGGCCTCTTCCTGGTTTTCTACCTACTGCGTGATTACGTGGGAGGCGTGATGATGTCACACGAAACTCCGCCCCCATGGGTTTCACGCTCATCTCCATTACAGTAAATGGAGAAAAACAGCTTCCAGTTATGACCATTACGCGTAGAATTTCGAAATGAAACCTGCCCAACTTTTGTAAGGAAGCTGTAAGGAATAAGCCTGCCAAATTTCAGCCTTCTACCTACACGGGAAGTTGGAGAATTAGTGATGAGTCAGTCAGTCAGTCAGTCAGTGAGTGAGTGAGGGCTTTGCCTTTTATTAGTATATATTTAAATGAAGTTAAAGCTTTATCTGTATAATATAATAAACATATTTTGCTGCATTTCATCTTAAAAATGATATTGTCATCATATGTAAATACGCGCTTTATAAAGTGGTGCAGGTTGTGTAATATTATAACTGTAGTGCAAGTTTACAGTGGGGTAATTGTACTTATAAGTACAAACAGTTCTACAAGGAGCACTTGATTGAGTGTGTTTAAAGTTCTTGGGATGAAACTGTTTCTGAACCGCAAGGTCCGTACAGGAAAGGCTTTGAAACATTTTGCCGTGGCTGAGGTAGTGTGTGCTTGATAATTCTCTTTCCGATCAGCTGCTGCTGTGATTCACACTCAGATACAATGATATAAATACTCCGAGTGGTGCAGTGAGAGTAATATGGAAAATGGTGATCCGCTGTGGCAACTCCTAAGGGGAGCAGCTGAAAGAAGAAGAAGAAGAAGGTGCAGTGACAGTAACAACGCTAAAGCAGTTATGGTATTTGGAATACTATGGCTATTCCCTGGACCATTATATTGTTACAAGTTAATTACAATCAGATGCATTATACTAATAAACAATATGCGGTTAGTTTCAGTGTATTTATAAAGCCGCGACAGGAAAATAAGGAGTAACCACACAGGAACAGGAGCATTGCTTTGACGCTGGGTGCCGCCAGTCTGCAAAACCGAGCGGAGAACTTGCGTACAACAAGGTATGAGGTACCATGAAAAAGTGCGTGGCTTTACGCCAAGTGTAGGTTTTATACATCGCGATTTGAACGTGGAAAAGTTCTTACGCAACATTTCTGTGCGTACGCACCGTTTATACATGAGGCCCCAGGTCTGCAATACAAAATAAAATCTTGCAGCACTTCTTTATTTTCCTTGCTTTGTACCCCAGTAAATACAAGCTATTGCCAATATACTAATAACCCAATTGTGCTTCATTCACTCAGAATATGGAACCAATGCAGGAACAACAACAACAACAACATTTATTTATATAGCACATTTTCATACAAAACAATTTAGCTCAAAGTGCTTTACAAAATGAAGAATAGAAAAATAGAAGACACAATAAAAAATAAAAATAAGTCAACATTAATTAACATAGAATAAGTAAGGTCCGATGGCCAGGGTGGACAGAAAAAACAAAAAAAAAAAAAACTCCAGGGCTGGAGAAAAAAAATAAAATCTGTAGGGATTCCAGACCAAGAGACCGCCCAGTCCCCTCTGGGCAATCTACCTAACATAAATCAAACAGTCCTCTTTGTATTTAGGGTTCTCATGGAAGGACTTGATGAAGATGGTCATGTACACTTCTGGCTTTAAGTCCATCAATGTTGGAGTATCATGATGCTTTGAGTAGGTGGTGGTGGCGTAGGCCGCCACCACAAAGAAACCGAAAAAAAAACAGAAGAGAGAGTTGGGGTCAGTACGGATTTAGGAGCCACTATGAATAGTTATTATGATGAATTGAACATACAGAGTATCGGATTAAGTTAAAGTGAAGTTAGGAGAAAGCCATGTTAAAGTAATGTGTTTTCAGCAGTTTTTTAAAGTGCTCCACCGTATCAGCCTGGCAAATTCCGATTGGCAGGCTATTCCAGATTTTAGGTGCATAACAGCAGAAGGCCGCCTCACCACTTCTTTTAAGTTTAGCTTTTGGAATTCTAAGGAGACACTCATTTGAGGATCTAAGGTTACGATTTGGAATATAGGGTGTCAGACATTCCGATATATAAGATGGAGCGAGATTATTTTATGGCTTTATAAACCATAAGCAATATTTTAAAGTCAATCCTGAATAACACAGGCAACCAGTGTAGTGACATCAAGACTGGAGAAATGTGGTCGGATTTTCTTTTCCTAGTTAGGATTCTAGCAGCTGCATTCTGCACTCGTTGCAAGTGATTTATGTCTTTTTTGGGTAGTCCTGAGAGGAGTGCGTTACAGTAATCTAGTCTACTGAAAACAAAAGCGTGAATTAATTTCTCAGCATCTTTCAATGATATAAGAGGTCTAACTTTTGCTATGTTTTTTAAGTGAAAAAATGCTGTCCTAGTGGTCTGATGAATATGCGATTTAAAATTCAGATTACAGTCAACAGTTACCCCTAAGTTTTTTACTTCCGTCTTATCTTTTAATCCTAATGCATCAAGTTTATTTCTGATAACCTCATTGAATCCATTATTGCCAATTACTAAAATTTCAGTTTTCTCTTTATTTAGTTTGAGAAAATTACTATTCATCTATTCAGAAATACCAGTAAGACATTGTGTTACTAAATCGAGAGAGTCAGAGTCATCAGGTGCTATTGATAAGTACAGCTGTGTGTCATCAGCATAGCTGTGGTAGCTCACGTTGTAACCTGAGATAATCTGACCTAACGGAAGCATGTAGATTGAGAAAAGCAGCGGACCCAGGATAGAGCCTTGTGGAACACCATATTGGATATCATGTGTCTTTGAGATGTAATTACCACAACTCACAAAGAATTTTCTCCCTGCCAGGTAGGATTCAAACCAATTTAAGACACTGCCAGAGAAGCCCACCCATTGACTAAGGCGATTTCTAAGAATATTGTGATCAATGGTGTCAAATGCGGCACTCAGATCTAAGAGGATGAGAACAGATAAATGGCCTCTCTCTGCATTTACCTGCAAGTCATTTACTACTTTAACGAGTGCAGTTTCTGTGCTGTGATTTGTTCTGAAACCCGACTGAAATTTATCAAGAATAGCATGTTTATTGAGGTGGTCATTTAGCTGCATAATGACTGCCTTCTCTAGAATTTTACTTAAGAATTACTTTAAAATAGAGAAGCTTTTATCTGTGGCACCTTTGCACAATAACCACCTTTTTCCTCCATCTCAAACGTATGCAGTTTTTAATGTCTGAAAAACATTCAGGATTAAATCATTTAGAGATCTATACATAAACAACGTCTTTGCATTCAATGAACAATTACACTTCAAATTTAACCTTCTAGCAACACATTTCTTTCATTACCTCCAAATTATAAACTTTGTTAAACAAAACCTGCCCGACCTTCCTCACCTACCACCTACTTCTACTCCAGAAAAAATATTGATCAGTCTTGAGGACTCAGGCAGCATTTTTCAAACATATAAAAAAATATTAAAGTCCCTCCCTTTTAAAGATCCCAGACTACATTGGGAAAAGGATCTCTCATTCAACATTTCAGAAAAGGAATGGAAGACAGCAAATGCACAAAATTCACTCGAGCTCCATTTGTGCAAAGCATACAATTATTCAACTTAAAATCATCTATCGAGCACATCTGTCTCGTTTAAAATTGTACAAAATGTTTCCAGGGCAACATCTAACCTGCAAACGCTGCAATCAAGCTCCAGCCTCATTGGGTCATATGTTTTGGACCTGTACCAAATTAACATAATTTTGGACCAAAATCTTTAAATGGCTATCAGACAGCCTTGGTGTCACAATCCCTTCTAACCCATTAACAGCTGTGTTTGATTTACTTCCAGATGGGCTTAAATTGGGAAAGGACAAACAAACTGTGATTGCCTTTACTTCACTATTGGCACGTAGATTTATCTTGCTCAACTGGAAGAATCCTAACTCACTTCTTTTCAGTCAGTGGGTAACCAATGTTATGCAGTATGCTACTTGAAACTGGAACAAATGAAATACTCACTTAGCAGATCTGTGCAGAACTTTTATAATACCTGGCAGGTTCTAATTAATAATATTTTAGAATAAGCATTTCAATTGAGGAAGCAGATTCTCTTCCCCTTTTTATTGTATTTATTTACTTACTTATCTTTTCTTCTATTAAAGTTTCACTATGTTGGCCTAGCTCTCTTTCTCATGGGTGGGGGTTAACTTTTTGTAAAATTTAACTTGCTTATATAGAATGTTGTTTGATTTTAATAAATTCTATAAATTGTAAAAAAAAAATAATAAAAATGTATTCACCACAGTTATGTACACCCTTTTTTCAAAATCCACCACCATCTGACCTTCTGCATTTCTGCACCAATCTCCATTCTCTCTCCCTTGGGTACACTCTTTACCACTTCATCCAACTCACTTCGGAAATCTTTTTTCTCATCCATCGCACTCCCAACCTGCGGGCTGTTTGCATTGACAATATTCATCATCACACCTCCAATTTGCAGCTTCATACTCATCACTCTGTCTGACACTCTTTTCACCTCCAAACACTCTTGACATACTGTTCCTTCAGAATAACTCCTACCCCATTTCTCCTCCCATCACACCATGATAGAACAATTTGAATTCACCTCCGATCCACCTGGCCTTACTCCCCTTTCATGTGGTCTCTTGCACACACAACAGATCAAACTTCCTTCTCTTCATCATACTCTCCTAACTCTCTCCCTTTACCAGTCATACTGTCAACATTTAAAGTTCCTACCCTCACTTCCACTCTCCTACCCTTCCTCCTCTACTCCTGCCTCCGGACAACAACAACAACAACAACAACAACGTTTATTTATATAGCACATTTTCATACAAAAACATGTAGCTCAAAGTGCTTTACAAAATGAAGAATAGAAAAATAGAAGACACAATAAAAAATAAAAATAACTCAACATTAATTAACATAGAATAAGTAAGGTCCGATGGCCAGGGTGGACAGAAAAAACAAAAAAAAAAAAATTTCAGAGGCTGGAGAAAAAAAATAAAATCTGTAGGGATTCCAGACCAAGAGACCGCCCAGTCCCTCTGGACACACCTTCCCCCTCTTCTTTTCCTTTGGCCAACAGTAGCCCAATATCCCCCAGCACCATGTTGACTAACAGTACTGGTGGTGGACGTTGTTAACCTGAGCCTCGACCAATCCGGTAAGGAAATCTGTATTGTCTGCATATTGATCTGGTAAAATATTATACCAAATGCCCTTCTTGACATGACTCTCCCCATTTATCTACGCTTGGGACCAGCACGAAGAAACACACTGGTTTGTGCAACACCTGTGGCTGTCCTATCCATTGTGGTGGCACACAGAGCCAAAAATGATGAAAATTGTGTCACTGTCCAAATACTTATGATCCTAACTGTACATGCATTTCGGTATGTGTGTGGTCTAAAAGAATAAAAAAAAAATACATAACAACCCATTAATAACTTAAACAAAATATACTAGATGTCAGTATTATTTTCAGATAAATCTAGTTACTAAGTTGTTTGCAGTATTAAATTTAAAATAATAAAGTTTATCAATAAACAGTACCAACAAACAGAGTATTATTTTAATTTAGTAACATGAAATTACTACTGAAATAAATATTACAGTATGCAAATAATGCTGAAGCAAACATTCTTAATACATAAACACTAAACTGTACACTTTAAACAGTGTTACAGCTTAACTGTATAACAAACAGGTAATGCAAGATTGTTGTGATGTGAGATTTTGCATATAACTTGATAAATATTTTGTATGTCTTTATTTGTAACTTAGGCAAAGCAATGTAATATTAGTGTTACATTATTGATAATAACAGCAATGGTTTGATGGTTTAAGAACCCCTTCCCCCTTTTAGGACTGAGTCTCTTTGTAATTTTACGATAGGTTTGGGGGGGAAGTGCCTAAAACCAGTTTGGCAAGTGTTTCTCTGTCAAAGTCTTTCAACCCCCATAGGAAAGCCAGGCTGCCTAACTGCCAAGCTTTACCTTAACATATGGTTTTGGGGGGTGGCAGGTTTTAAGATGTTCTATTCCCCCATTGGTCTGAAGTATGGCTGTTTGGAACTGGCTTGTATCAGAAGCCTTTAAGTACCACAATGTCCTATTGGCTCTATGGGTTGGACAGAACATCTATAAATTTCTTTGCTTTACCCACTCTCTCTCTTACCAAACTGATCCATGAACTGAAAGGACAACACAATGGAGAGCACAGCTCTGCAGCCATATTGAAACAGGTATGCGGCCTGTTCTGAAAAAAGCTGACCACAAATGATGCCTTAACTAGAGACATTTTAAAGTAACTAACAAGTCTGTGTGCCGCCTGA
This sequence comes from Polypterus bichir lapradei, assembly GCA_026402145.1. Taxonomy (NCBI): domain Eukaryota; kingdom Metazoa; phylum Chordata; class Cladistia; order Polypteriformes; family Polypteridae; genus Polypterus; species Polypterus bichir. The sequence goes on along the minus strand of JANRMT010062826.1, from coordinate 7,579,563 downwards.
AACTACACATCACCATTTATCAGGTTGTATGGTTGCCAATATTCAAATGTACTTTGCATATTGTTATTATTTATGAAAATTATCAGTAATACATTATTTAAAGTGTAACTTAACTCCTGCTTGTCTTTTACTACACCTAATTGCCTGAGGTTATAGATGTAGAAGGGAAGGTGGGGAGAGGTTATATGCTATAATACCTTATAAACAGTGGTAAGTCTGTGAGATTTGAGGCATTCTGACAAAGGCTACTTATTAATAATACAAAAGGGGAAAGTAGAGCAATATATTACTCTACCAAGACAAAACAAGGATAAATACAAATGAACTTACTTCTGGTCATGAGACGAACACTTGCGTATTGATACAGTATAATAAGGACTCTTTGTTATTATAAATTGCTGTTATTATATGTGGAAATAACTAGTACACGTTCATCTCTCTCTTTCAGCTAACATCTCATCCCATGCAGGTTGAGATGTGCACCCGGAAATGTGAGACATGTATCCTTAAAGGTGCTGCCTCTGTAGTAAACAGGAAATTAATTATTAAAATTGAGAAATGTCCTTTTGCATTTGTTGAAAAAAATTATGAGAAAAAAGAATTTTTTTGTGCTTTTGGATGTTATGTAAGCTAAAATGTATACTGCTAAGGAGAGAATTTATTGAAGTGGGACAATCTGTGCTATAATTTAAATATGTATATAAGCATGGCTTGATGGGTAATATATGAATGAGGTGGAAGAGGATACCAGAAAGAGTCTGGTGAGTTGAATAAAGATGTTGGATCGCAGTGTCAGATTCATGTCTGTTCTGTTGTCGAATACGACACAGATAAAGCAGCCCCTGCCCTTGCTACATGCATAGTTACAATCGGATAGGCGCGCTAAAGCACTAAATGTCTTATCTGCGTCAATGCTAATGGACTTTCATTTTTACATGCCTAGTTTAGGTAGCTTGCTATCCTTAGAAAGACCTGTTGCTGCAACCACACTATTTGTGGTCAGTTTGAGACTTGGCAGGCTTACTGTTTCTCTAGGCTCACCTGAAGTTGGCACTAAATTGCACACTTGGGTGTTAAAATGGCAACTAATATATCTGTCATCCAATCCTCCAGGTTGATGTAACTAGTCTGCACTGTTGTGATAGTGATGTAAACAACAAAAATCCATCGGCACTCAGAACCTGCGACTATAGGTGAGATACATTACATTATTTGCTACCACTGAGTCATAATTGTATTACAGCTGCAACATGTCAGAATGTTTTTGCTCTAAGGCAATGTGAAAACTTAACATTTTTCCATTAATATTTGTGGAATAATTGCCCTATGGGTTAAAGAGAATCATAAGAGTGTTTAAGAACTGTGGTGTGGAACTGGGCGCACATAACAAAGTTTAGAGAATGTGCCTGCAGCCTATAGAGTATTAATGACGCATTGTAAGTTCCAATACAGACGAATAATAGATCATGGTACTTACCTTATTGTTGGATAACAGGTTTCTCACTAACTTCTAATTGAATTCAATATGTTTTCTGCATAAGATACAAGCGTTAGTTTCACATTTTCAAAGCACATGGGACAGCAGAAAGCTTTTAAACAGAGTGTTGCGAGGGCTTCAGTGACATATGGGCTCGACCTGTATAAATTAACAGTGAAACTGCTGTTGGATGCTGGTAATCTCCTCCTGCTCTCACCAACACAGCAGGGACTGCAACAGAGCCTGGATGTCCTGGAACAATGGTGCAGAGACTGGGCCCTACCAGTCTTTTTTGACGTGGCCTTCCAGAAAAAGCTAAAAACCATCCATCCATCCATCCATTATCCAACCTGCTATATCCTAACCACAGGATCACGGGGGTCTGCTGGAGCCAATCCCAGCCAACACAGAGCGCAAGGCAGGGAACAAACCCCGGGCAGGGCGCCAGCCCACCGCAGGGCATGCACACACACACACACACACCCACCCACACACCAAGCACACACTAGGGACAATTTAGTTCCATAAAAACCAGTTCACCCTGAATAGTACACCAGTGGAACACACATCCAAATAAACTTCTTTTTGTATCATTTTATTGAATTTATTAAAATTGAGTACAATTCGAATCAAGTCTTGTAAAACTTGATTTTTTTTGTATGGAATTTTATTTGATTTTTAATAAAAATCAATAAAATCAAAAAAAAAAAAAAAAAAAAGTAACATTCCATACAAGAAAGTCCAATTTTACAATACTAGGTTTGAATCAAATCAACCCCCACCAATGAGAAAGAGCGCTGGGCCATCAGAGTAAAACTTTAATAGTACAAACAATCAAACAATCAATAAATAAATAAAGGGAAGAGAATCTTTAAATGTTTATTCTAAAATGTTTTTGATTAGATCCTACCAGGTTTAAAAAAGTTTTGCACAGATCCTCTAAGTGAGAAGTTGATTTTTTCCAATTTCAAATAGTATACAGTATAATATCAGTTATCCACTGACTTAGTATAGAAGAGTTAGGATTCTTCCAGTTGAGCAAGATAGGTCTATGTGCCAATAGTGTAGTAAAGGCAATCACAGTTTGTTTGTCCTTCTCCACTTTAAGCACATCTGGAAGAACACCAAACACAGCTGTTAGTGGATTAGGAGGGATTGTGACTCCAAGGCTGTCTGAAAGGCATTTAAAGATTTTGGTCCAGAATTATGTTAATTTGGTGCAGGCCCAAAACATTTGGCCCAGTGAGGCCGGAGATTGATTGCAGTATTCACAGGTTGGATCTTGCCCTGGAAACATTTAGGGCAATTTTAAATGAGACAGATGTGCTCGACAGATGATTTTAAGTTGAATAATTGTTTGCTTTGCACATATGGAGCTCAAGTGAATTCTGTGCATTGCTGCCTTCCATTCCCTTTCCAAAATGTTGAGGGAGAGATCCTTTTCCCACTGTACTCTGGAATCATTGAATGGGAGGGACTGTTAAATGTTTATGTATATTACAGAAATGTTGTCCTCAAGACTGATCAATATTTTTTCCAGAATAGAAGTAGGTGGGAGGTGAGGAAAAGTGAACAGGTTTTGTTTAGCAAAGTTTCTAATTTGGAGATAGTGAAAGAAATTTGTTGCTGAAAAGTTAAATTTGTAGTGTAATTGTTCGTAGGATGTAAAGACATTGTCTATATGCAGATCTCTAAGTGATTGAATCCCGAATGTTTTCCAGACATTAAAAACTGCATACATTTGAGAGGGTAGAAAACCTATCTTGAAGTACTTCCTACAATGATTCCATTTTCTGAGTGAATGAAGCACAACTGAGTTGCTAGTATATTGGCGATAACTTGTTTGGGGTATTTATTGGGGTACAAAGCAAGGAATATAAAGAAGTATGCAGGATTGTATTTCTATTGTGGACCAAGCCTGTGTACAGTATGTTCATCTATTTGCGTCAATGTCCAGGTTTTTGTAGCTTGTATATTTGTCGCCCAGTAATAAAATTGAAAGTTAGGTAGAGCCATGCCACCTTCTGCCTCGGGTCTTTGCAGGGTCGCTCTTTGGATGCGTGGATGTTTTGAATTCCAAATAAAATTGGTTATGATTAAATCCAACTTCTTAAAAAATTATTTATTAATGTATATTGTGTGACAGATAGGGGGCGCTATCGCTCCATTGAACCCTTGTCCAAGACGCCAGACACCAGATAAAAGTCCAAAAGTTGACTTTATTTATCTTCCACAGTGCACAAAGCACCCTCTCCTCCACTATACTCATTAAATTACAAATCACTAATCACTAATACAATCCACCACTCCCAGACGCGTTGCCACCCTTCCACCCAGCTCAGCTCACCATCTGGGAGCTCCCACAGTCCTTTTATACTTCCTGACCCGGAAGTGTTCTCAATCTCCAGTCCATGTGATTCTTTATCACTTCCGGGTCAGGTACAAGTCCTTTTCTTCACCCCGGAAGTGCGTCATTTCTGTCGTCACTCCTCCTATGACGCACTTCCGGGTTATAGGGCACATATGACTCTTCGGTCCTCCCTGCAGCTCCCTCTTGCGGCCCCTGTGGTATCCAGCAGGGCTGTGTATAAAAACTACATTGTCCATGATTCCCTGCTGGTCTTCGGGGCACCTCCATACTGCAGGGAGGGCTCCATCTGGCAGCCTGGGGGTATTGGCCGGGATGACAAGCCGGCCATATACCACAGTACTCCTCCCCCAGTGAAAAACCATGTTTTGGAGCGTCCTGTCCCGTGAGGGACATCTTCCCCCAAGGTGATCCAAAGGTCGGACCTCAGCGATGCAGCTGACACTCCCGTGCAAACCTAGGAGGAACAGCGTAAGAATAAATATTTTGATCCCCTGCCTGCGGCATTCATAACACAGCCGTGGTCCACTTGGTAATCTCTCTCTGCAGGACTTGAAGCACCTGGGTACTTCTGGCTCCGCCCCTCTCTTTGCTGAGGAGAATTCACCGGCCGCCTTTGTATTTTTATGGCCCTTTTCCACTTTGTCAGGAGACCTCTGTTGTATTTTAGGGATCTCCTGGTTAATCTGGGGTTTATCTACAGTTTGGGTCTCTCTATTAAATGAAGAGAGCCCTTTTACTGTCTGAACCCCTTTTGTTTTACAAATGACCGGTGGCGGCGTCTTTAGGGCCGCCTCGCTCCGGGAGTCAGCACTGTTCAGCTGCTCCGGATTGATCGGCCCTTCCCCCAACCACTCGGTCAACGATCCGGCCTCTCATGTAGGGCATGCATTTATCTGGCACCCGCTATTGATTAAACACAGGCCCTTTTCACTCTGCGTCCCTATTTCTTTATATACGGTACGGGTCTTGCTTACCTGTACCGCCGCATTTGTCATTACGGGAGGCTCCCCACCAAATCGCCGCATGTAGTTCCTAACCTTTTCTAACGGCGCATTGGCTGCTGCTCCCAACTCCCCAATGATCCTCTCAATGTTTGTCAGGACCTGCAAGAAACTACTTACGGGCTCGATTAACTTCTCAAGTTCCCGCAAGTCTAAAGAGTTAATTAATTCGACCGGTGGTAGGCTTACTTCCTCCTTCTGCCTACTTACCGGTCGGGAGCCAATGAGCACGTCCGCTGTCGGCACGTGCTCTGACGGGTCTCGTGGAGGCTGCTGGGACTTGGAATTTATTTTGGTCGAGGGCCGGGTCGCCTCTTTCGGCAGACTCCAGTCTATCTTTATTAATTTTCCGACATCCCGATCAGCCATTTCCCGACCCTCCTTACCTTCTTTCGGGGTGAGCGGTGCTTCGCTCACCTCCCCCTTCCCCTTCGGAAAGTCCAAGTCCATTTCTTCGGATTTTAAGGCGTAAACAGCAGGACGTGGACCTCCTCCTTCCCAGAAAGTACTGGGGTTGATGACGTGTCCCTCGTCGGCCGCCGACATGTGGAAGTCTTCTTCCATGTGCTCTGGCTTGAACAGGAGCATGCCATCGTCTTCGGGACAGTCTCCTTTCTCCCGCGGAGCCTCCAGGTGATCATCTGTTAGGTACATGCACGGGACAAAGTGTGTTGTTTTAAATGGGTTATCGATGACGTTCCCGGCACGTACCTCAGAGTGATCGTTGGTCCCTGGAGGTTTCTCCGGACTTGTAAGACTGCTCCGTGACTCCTCCCGAGCGTCGGCCATTGCAAGCATGGCTCTCCCGCTGGCGATACTGCTTTGTTTGCCCTTCTTCTTCCCCATTCCGGACTTGGAAATTACGTGTTCTGGTGATGTTGTGGATCGTCTGAATTCCGTCTTCTCAGGGTTCTCTGCCCACAGAAAATGTATAAACAGGTCCTCCGCAATAGACGCTAGAGTATCCTGCCGGCTATGCCACTGTGACAGATAGGGGGCGCTATTGCTCCCTTGAAACCCTGTCCAAGACTCCAGACACCAGGAAAAAGTCCGAATGTTGACTTTATTTAAATGCCACAGTGCACAAAGCACCCTCTCCTCCACCATACTCATATAAATTCACAATCACAATAACAATAAACAATCCTCCACTCCCAGACGCGTTGCCCTCCTACCACCCAGCTCAGCTTGCCGTCTGGGAGCTCCCACAGTCCTTTTATACTTCCAGACCCGGAAGTGTTTCTAATCCCCAGTCCATGTAATTCTTTATCACTTCCGGGTCAGGTGCAAGTCCTTTTCTTCACCCCGGAAGTGCGTCATTTCTGTCGTCGCTCCTCCTATGACGCACTTCCGGGTTATAGGGCACATATGACTCTTCGGTCCTCCCTGCAGCTCCCTCTTGTGGCCCCTGTGGTATCCAACAGGGCTGTGTATAAAAACTACATTGTCCATGATTCCCTGCTGGCCTTCGGGGCACCTTCATACTGCAGGGAGGGCTCCATCTGGCGGCCTGGGGGTATTGGCCGGGATGACAAGCCGGCCATATACCACAATTGGAATACTTTGAAGTAGAAAAAGAAACTTAGGAAGGATATTCATCTTGACAGTGTTAATTCTTCCAGCTGAAGTGAGATAAAGGGTAGACCATATATGCAAGTCTTGCTTAGTTTTTTCCATGCATGCAGCAAAATTTTGTTGATAAAGAGCTTTATGTTTACTTGTGATATTTACCTCTAGGTATTCAAGCTGATCTGCGATGATTAAAGGGAAAGTGTCCAATCTAATATTGTGTGCTTGAGAGTTCACTGGAAAGAGCAATCTTTTATTCCAATTAATTCTGAAACCAGAAATCTTTTTAAAATCTGGCACAGTATTTTGTGGGTCTGATATATACAGTACCATATCATCTGCATGTAGTGAAATTTTCTGTTCAAGTCCTTCTCTGATAATCCCCTTTATCTCATAAGCATTTTGACAATGAGGAGCCAGTAACTCAATGGTGATTGCAAACAGCAGTGGTAAGAAGGGACATTCTTGTCTGGTACCACATTCTAGTTTGAAGTGGTCTGAAATAATATTGTTAATACAAACTTAAGACTTCTGGATTGGTATACAGTAGTTT
>JANRMT010062826.1:7551892-7562209 GCA_026402145.1 Polypterus bichir lapradei | reverse complement strand
TCTTCTTAATAAAAATTTTAAGGCAGTACTTCGCCGCTGCGAAGCGCGGGTATTTTGCTAGTATAAAATAAAAAGACTTTTTATTTTTCTTTAGCTGGAGGGCACGTCTTCCCTGTAATCCCTCCAGCCACAACACACTTCCAAGCACAAACTCACTAACCAAAACACTCCTCTCTATTTCACTACCACTCCTCCACAAGCTTTGTCCTCCTCCTCCCGACTCTGGCTGTTGAGTGGTGGTTGCTGGCTCCTTTTATAGCACACCCAGAAGTGCTCCAGGTGTTTGATTGCCAATCTCCAGCTGCACTTGCGGGTGTGACGAATGGGCTCAGAAGTCTCAGCTGCATCACCCACCTGGCGGCACCTGCGAAACCCAACAGGGCTACACAAAACTCCAACCCCCATGAAGCCCTGGGGGAGTCTGAGGCACTGCTGTTACCCAGGGAGGTTGCCATCTAGCATCCAGCGGGAGATACTGGATTTCCCATCCTTGCTCCCCCAGAAGATATGCTGCAGGGGCATCCTGGCCAGGCATGGGCCCTGGCCGCCTGCCACAGTATGCATATTTTGTTCATGCAAAGACCATTAAAATTACTGTAACACTGATCATTTTACACACTGCCAATGAACTCTAAAAACTATAAAAAAAAACTACTGCAACAATCTACTAGTATATGTACAAGGTGCAACTGATGCCATTGATGAAATTCAGTAAATCACCGAGCCAACTGCGCTTGAACTGGCTGCATGCAAGCACACAAAGGTCAATGCTGAGGCTTGCTGGCTAGTCTAGTGCAGCAGCTGAATCCCAGGGACAGTGATGCTGATTCACTAAGGGGTGGCAGTGGTTATGAGCTGGCTGCTCAACAAATGTACAGCATGGACTGATCAGCTCTGACGTGCTGGCAAATTGCACTTGGAACTGACTATATCCAGTTCCGGCATTCAACGAATATACGTCGCCGAAGATAACTTGGCTCCGGTGTGCTGGCAAATTATACTGGGAACCGACTATAGCTGGCTGTGGCATTCAACGAATGTACGTCACGGAATATACTCGGCTCCAGCGTGCTGGCAAATTGTACTGGGAACTGACTATAGCCGGCTGTGGCATTCAACGAATGTACATCGCTGAATATACTAGCAAATTGCATTGGGAACTGAATATAGCCAGTTTAAGGTTTAATATCATGAAGCAGCTTCTCATTTGTCTTGTGTATGTCCTTTATTTCTTTCCTTATATCATTTATATCCTTCTTTATATTATTCTTGAACTCCTATATGTCTCACCCGAGAGCGGTGGTCATTGCAACGATCATTATCTTCAGCTCGGACCAAGGTTATTAAAGTTTTGCCTTTTTATATTGGTTTTTATTTCTATATTTATTCTGCCCTTATTTGGAAATTCAGTTTAGTTTTAGTTTCCCTTCATCGTGTATTTTTAGTTTTAATTTAGTTTTTTTTTTTTTACAAAGACATTTCTATTGTATTTATATATATATTAGTTTCAGTTTTAGTTTTAGTAATTATGGTATGGTTAAAGAGCTACTATGAAGTTTAATTTTTGTGTCACAATGAAACAGAACTGTACAATTAATGGGTTTGGATATAATATGATTTTAATGATAGTGGAAGTTTACCACACTATACAACAATAGTTTTCTATTTGGCTTTATTTTTGTCTGATAAAAACAAGCATAATCAAAACCAGGTACTGAAAATGAACAATTTTACAATTACTAAAATATTTTATATGTCATTTGTGACAAACAAATCTGCGCTGACTTTTTGCACTTTTTTCTATTCTTTTTACTGCCCAGAACGGGCCAATTTGTAATGAAATTTAGGTGAATTTTAAGGTGTGGTGGCTTATTACTCTTAATTTCTACAGCACACAACATATCCTGCTCCAACGACAATGTGCTTATAATGAATGCCTTCAACGATGAATTAAAAAATCTCAAATACTGGGCTTTGTTATTTTATACCAGCCATATTGATCTCTGATTCCATCTCAGGTGCAAACAATTTATAGGCAAAATTTTGCCACCTGCAGGCCTGAAGAGATGTAAACAAATTAGAAAACAGAATCTACTGTGTTCTGACAGGTGTGACCATGAAAAACGCAGGGGCTTCAGAAGAACAAGGCTCTTAGGCTTGAATCAGTGTGCAGACCCCACCTAGCTGTATTTGGGGAAACAAAGAAAAACAAGCATGTAGTGTTAAGGTTAGGGGCAGTGAGACTTGAATAGACCACCATAAAGGATAGTAAAACCTTAATGAGCAGAGCAAGAATAGGTAATAAGAGTATGGACAGGCACAAAATGTCAGAGACAGCATCTGAGATTAAGAACAATATATACATTATCTAAAGCTGTTTATCAGGGCAGGATCACTGGAAACCTGGAGCCTACCCAAACAGGTTTGGATGCAAGGCAAGAAAAATCCCTGGCATGCAATATGTATGATATGGCTGATGTTAAGAACAAAAAGAATATGACATTTCAACTATCTATTTTGAGAGAGAGAGACACAGTGAGAAAATGGGGACAAATATTTTAAAACATAATCCTGCTACTGGATTATTTTCACAATAACAGGTATTTTGAGCTGTTAATATTAACTAAAAAAGACAAATTAATAAATATAGCATAAATACAAAAACACATTAGTATGTTTAGCTTTTCATCACTTGGCAGACTCTGTTCGCCTACCTACCTACCTGTAGTTCAGTAGAGACAGGAATTTTACAAGGTTTGTATTGCTTTGTTTTTAAAGCAAAAGTGATTGGTCAGCAACAATATGCTGATCTTGTATGATGACCTAGTCAGTCTCTCTATCAGTGCCATTTTATTTTCAAAAATCAGGAGCAGTCACCCCTAGACTTTCTTGTGTACTCAGATAAGGGGGTTGGATATTTGAGGAGTAAACCACAAGACAGTGATTATATTATGTATATTAATGAACCATCAACAAAAAATCAAATCAAATTAATAATATATTGAACAATTATTATAAAAGTAATGTTGAATAAAGCGGACTCTGCAGCTGCATGAATAAAAAAAAAAACAAAAAAAAAAATCGAGTATGTGTTCAGGTAAAGTATCACTTCCGTTGATGGATTTAGCTCAACAGTTAATACAGATATACAATTTTGGTGTAACAAACACATCCCAAATTTCATCCATCTATCTAGTTGCGTTTTTGAGTTATCTTGTTTACACACATAAACAGAATTCCAGAAAATGGTATTTTCGGACTCAGGGAGATGTAGAACGTCAAAATTCATCAAAATCTCAAGGTCGAATTTTTTTCATTATTACTGTACTTTCTCTATACTTCGTATACTTAATGTACAAAGTCGCAGGTGAATTACTGTCAACAAAAATCAGGCACCTAAGAAATAAACAAATGTTACTCACTCATGACATTTCTGTCCATATGGCAAAGTTTTTGTTGACCAGCACATTCCAATTTCAGGTGTTTGAATTACATCTTGATATACAACAAGTGCAAAGAAAGTCGGCACATAAATAGCTTTCAATTCCACATGCTTTATGCACGTATTCAGCTCACTCCGTCACCGCAAATGCTGTGTGAGCACCCACCCTCTGTCACCAGATGCTGTTAACTGGATGAATATGTGCGGGTGGCTCGTGGTGGATGACTTTCAGTTTTAGAGTTAAAAGTTATAATGGTTAATAACTAACAGCAAGAACATTCATTCAAAAACAAAAACTGAAATGATTTTTTAGTAAATTATTATTTTATTTCAGTTAGTCTTTCCAGCAACTTTAATAGTTTTGTTTAGTTTTAGTTTTTCATTTTGGTTTTGTTAATTATTTTATTTCAGTTTACGAAAATGTTTTTTTAATAATAGTTTCAGTTTTAATTTTAGTTTTCGTTAACTATAATAACCTTGGCTCGGACAGATCATTTTGGTCTTCTTCGTGCTCCACATGTGAAGTGGCAAGCCCAGTTGGAGTCAATGTTGCTGGCTCGCGAGGAGTAGTTGACAACACAGAAGGTAAGGCCATCTTCAGTTTCAATGAATCTTCTGGAATCGATGAGTTCTCCTGGCCCGATGCGCTTGCACATTTGCTCCCACTTTCACTATTGACTGGAGATGATGCAGCAGCATCAGGTCCTGGGAAATCTGTGCTTTTGCCTATCTGTTTCAGGTCAGTCTCTGGCAGGCCATACCTTGAGCTTGAACTTAATGCCTGACTAGGCTTGGATGAAGCTTTAGCTATCTTTTCCATTTCTTTCTGAGCATTTTTTCTGCCACTCATATTTATATATGCCTTACATAAATTGTAATTGAACCCCCTCAGGTTGAATAAATACAGGATATCTCTGGATGATAAAAAAATAGAGAAAATAACACTGCTGCTAATGGAGTTCTGCTTCATCTTCCATAACGGATGAGAACAACTCCAGATTCAGGGAGCTTCTTACCTGCCATCAAAGCTTTTCAGAAAAAGCATGGAGAACTTTATGTGCCATTAAGAAGAGGTTCTATTATTTGAAGACACCAGTGCGGTGCTACAGGGGATTCACAAACCAGTGTGTTTCTTTGTGCCGGTCCCAAGCCCGGATAAATGGGGAGGGTTACATCAGAAAGAGCATCCGGTGTAAGATTTTGCCAAATCAATTTGTGGACAACAATACAATTTTCCATATTGGATCGGTCGAGCCTCGGATTTTGTATTACACATACAAAGTAAAAATGTTAGGTTGTTTTGCAAACTAGTTACTTATTCTAAAGGCAAAATATTCTACATTTATGACTGACACCTTTATCCAACATAACATTTAGTTACTACTGGTTACATTTCTTATGCTCAGTGATCCCGCAACGTGCCGTACAGACAAGTGAAGTGACTTGCTCATGGTCACACAAGTATCAGTCTCAGGACATGAACCTACAAACGTAGGGTTGAAAGTGGAAAGCCCTAACCACAATGCCCCAATGCTTGCACATATACAAAGTGTCCATTCTTTGAAAAGGTAAATATTACATCTTTAGGAAGTGCATGTGTTAGTTACATGGGTGATCATTTCAGAATTAAGGAAAAATACTGGTAAAAATAATTACCACCAAGCCCTTTCACAAACATACAGTGATGTGCAAAAGCATTAAATCCCTTTAAAAGTCATCCTAATTTTCTGCATGACAAAAGATTTCTCCATGTTTATTCATTCAGTCTTTTTAATGTGAACTTATGTGTTGCAACAATAAATTTCCAAAGTCCAAATAAACCCTTTTCTGTAGATATTTAACTGAAGAAGAAAAACTCCAAAGTGAGTGTCTGCATTAAGTATTCAAGCCCAACACAATAATACTTTGTTCAGAACCCTTTTGCTACAGTACAGCCTTCGCTCTAATGGGGTATGTAAGTATGCCCCAGTTCTGCACATTGCTTAGGAGTGATTCTTCCTGGCAGGATTTCTAGAGACCCTCTACGCTGTTGGGATGGCACCTCTGAACAGCAGTTTTCAAATAGTGCAGGGTTGTATTATGCGGTATTTGTGCCCATTCACTGTCCCTTCAACTCTGACAAGATTCTCAGTCCCAGCACATGAAAAACATCCGCAGAGCATGATGCTGCCACCACCATATTCCACTGTAGGAATGTTGTTTCTTGAGGCATGGGCAGTGTCATTGTTACGCTGCACATACCTCTTTGAAGTCTGGCCAAAAAGTTCTATTTTGGTCTCATCTGACCATAAAACCTTCTCCCACATCTTAACTGGATCTTTCTCATGCTTTGTGGCAAACACTAAACGTACTTATGTGCACCTTCTTAAGGAATGGCTTCTTTCTTGTTTTATGGAGAGCACTTGAAATTGTGGACCCCTGCACCTTCACTCCAGTTTCAGCCCAACAGCATTGCAGACGTCTGAGAGCAACGGTTGGATTTTTAGTCGCCTCTCTCACCAGTTGATGTCTAACTCTGATGTTTAGTTTTGAGAGATAGCCTGTTCTAGTAAGAGTTTAGGTGCTGTGATGAACCTTCACTTTCTGATGATGGATCCGGCAGTGTGCAATGGTACATTCAAACTCTTTGATATTTGTTGTAGCCATTTCCTGATACTTTGTGCACTTCAATAACTTTGTTTCTGACATCAGTAAAATGCTTCTTTTGCAGTGTTTTTGTAGTGACTGTCCAAAAAAAGACTATGGCCCCTACAAAGGGGTCTTTTTATATCCAGTGAAATAGAAAGGGCTCACAAGTAGTACCTCATTATATTTAATTATGACTGTCAAATGACTGTCACCTTTGTAATTAACTTACCATTTGCATAAACATGGAGCTTCCAAAGCACAGAAGTTTAAATACTGATGCAGACACTTGTAGCGGTCTGGTGCAGCTAAGATTCACACTGTCGAGAAGACTGCGATTTATTTATTTTTATAGTGGAGATTCCAGGGATGCACCCAGTCTTGACTCGACCCGCACACACTCAGAAACAGAGACAAAAACAAAGGAAACTGGTAATCAAACAACAATTAAAGAATGTGATGAAAACAAATGAAATAAATGAAAACAGCAATACCACCCCTGTTTCCTTTACGGTGACTATACATTAAATACACAAAGCACAAACAAAACACACACAGCAAAGTCCATGAAACATGGCAATGGATGAAATGTAATGATGAAGATAGATAGTCCAGAGATTCCAGATAGATAGATAGTCCAGAGATTCCAGATAGATAGATAGTCCAGAGATGTTGAATGGGAATGTAAACATAGTCCTACCAGTAGCTCCTGAAATGGTGCAGATGGGTGGACGGGTTCAGGAGCACTCCTTTCCTTGCAGGATGGCCATGAATCCACTTACAACATTCTAGACACCAACAACGAAACGATCCAGGAAAAAAACTAGTAAGTACAGGTAACCCAACAGAATGCCAACAGACAGGAACTTGAAACACAAATTACAAAAAAAACCTCTTTTGGTCACTGGCCCCCTTTCTAAAAGCCGTGCTGACATCCTTTGACCCCAACAGCCTCTGCACCCTCAGCAGAAGACCAATTAAAGCCACTGCAGGGACTGCTGGGAGTTGCTGTTTCAACTTCTAGTAGCACCTCTACACACTAACTTTGGAGTTTTTCTTCTTCAGTTAAATGTCTACAGAAAATAGTTTATTTTAACTTTGGAAATGTTTTGTTACAGCATAAGAAAAAATACAGAATTAATAAATATGTGTACAAATTTTTTGTCTTGCAGAAAATTATGATGTCTTTAAAGGTGATTGAATACTTTTGCATGCCACTGTATGTTTTTGAAAGGGCTTGGTGGTAATTATTTTTAACATCTGAAATAATCACAGGACTGAAGTTAAGTACGTATTCAGCAGGCGTTTTATTCACTCCTAGCAACATATATGCTTGCAGTCAGGTACTTATTGATAAACAGGCTTCTTCTTCTATTGTAACAGCAAGGTAAAAAATAGTACAGCATGTACATTAATCGGCAAACTGATATATTATTTGAAAAAATATTCCAGATTTTGGACTTGAATGGATGAAAATGTTAAACTCAACTTTAACAAAAGAAACAGTCCTGGACAAGTTTATATTATGCCAATATACACACTGTAGATGTGCAAGCATTTGGAAATGGTGGTTAAGTCTTTGCACTTTTAAACCCTGCATTCGTGGGTTCAAGTCCTGATGCTGACACTGTGAGACCATGAGCAAGTCACTTCACCTGTCTGGGCTGCACGGTGCGGGATCACTGGGTATTAGAAATGTAACCAGTAGTAACTAAATGTTATGTTAGATAAAGGCGTCAGACATAAAAGTAGAATATTTTGCCTTTAGAATAAGTAACTAGTTTGCAAAAACTGTGTGAAAAAGTACAGTTGCGGGTTGTAAGCGAGCACATAACTGGGAGCGAATAAAAAGATGACCGAATACGTACCTAACTTCAGCCTTATGTTCATTTCAGACTCAAGGATAGATTCTGTAAAACAGTAATAATTACTACCAAGTCCTTTCACAAACGTATTGTGCAGAAAAAAAAATATTGCGCTGTTTTAACTCCAATCGGTCTCCTACCCACTTCTCTTCACGCTCCATGTCTCTACCAGCCCTTGAGTTCCTGTTTCTTGCCCCTCCCATTTCTGCTGAAGATCATGTGAACAACCAATATAGTTTGCACACAGAACCGATATAGTATGGAAGCTTATTCCCGCCACTCAAAAAATATATATATATTGTGTTATTTCACAATAATAATTTCATTATATCGCAAGATATTGCATTATTTCGCAATAACGATTGTGTTACTGCATTTCACAAAAGAAGCCATTGCAGAAGGCTTGCAGTAGTGTCTGTACATTGCCAACTAGCAGTGACTCGTGCACTTGCACATTAGTCATCTGAGGACAAAGCGCAGGTTCACAACGCAGGCATCTGCAAGCCAGAGGTAATCTAGAACTCAAAACATCAATTATACCTAAATCATATATTTCAATAATAATATAAGATGATAGAGATACAATATAAGTATATCCAGAAGTTCTGTTTTAATGATGACATACAGCTCAGTTAAAACAGCGGCTCTAGTGTAAGGTGTCTAATTCAAAAACCTACTAGTAGTAAAGATAATGCATTTTGAATCTTTTTAGTAATGACTAGCAAAATACCCGCACTTCACAGTGGAGAAGTAGTGTGTTAAAGAAGTTATGAAAAAGAAAAGGATACATTTTAAAAATAACATAACATGATTGTCAATGTAATTGTTTTGTGACTGTTATGAGTGTTGCTGTCATCAAGGATTTGATTATCATTATTTCTTTCAATCAGGTTCGTATTTGGAGGACGTGTTGTGTTCAAGTTACATTCCGTGTTTGTCAACCGTTGTAAAGATAACAGGTTTCATTCATCGAAGTGTTCACTACCCAAATCGCTACTCGTGAATCTAAGATGTTTAACACACATTCCCGGTATTATCTTGTGGATTTGCCTGCGAATATTTAGCGTCAGCGTGTCTATGAACTTGTGGAATCGCCTGTGAGTATTTAGTGACATCGTCTCTATGAAGTTGTGGATTTGCCTTCAAGTATTTAGCGGCAGCATGTCTATTAACTTGTGGATTTTTCTGTGAGTATTTGGTGGCAGCGTCACAAAGTTGTTTTCATCTAGCTGCATCAGAAAATGTACCATGACGTCTGAAATGCCTCCTTTTTACTGTTTTCTCACAGCTTGGATTGCTGCTGTCATAATCGGTTTGAGTTTCATGGTTTGTTTCAATTACGTTAGTATTTGCAGGACTTGTGTTGAAGTGACATTCGGCATCTGTCAAGCGTTGTAAGCATACAACCGGCTTCTTCGATAACTTCGCATCCAGCTTTTGAGAGTTTAAACATTCATAAACAAAGTGTCCACTACTGAAATCGTCACCTGTGAATCTAAGATGTTTAAGAGGTATTGGCGGTTGTCCAAAGGTGTAAAATATTTGGTCATTTCGGTACACTTGAAAGAGACAACTGAACAATTCAGCGGCAGCCATCAACTCACATGCAGAAGCATAGGTGAAGGGCTTAAGCATTTCACTCTTAAGGCTCATTTATACTTCACGCTCAGAACGCGTACGCACCCGCATCATGGCTGCCACGCGTTCCCTACGTTCATTTCACGTGTCCTCTGAACAGGTCCTCAGAAATTAGCGCGACGCATGCGTGAGTTGCAGTATCAGCAAAAAGTCGGGGGGCGCACTGTGCTAAAAGTCGGAACGTGACGTCAGTGTCTCTGTTTACTATCTACATGTGACAGAAAGCCTCTATGCAGATCCTACGGGAAGAATGCTTTGATGTGGTGAAGCAAAATGCCGATGCATTCGTGGTGCTTTCATATTCAAGCGTCGCATATTCCCGAGAGTAATGACACGATACATATTAAAAGTCTCTCATACCATCTTTTGTGCCGTCTTTTTTTTTTTTTTGCAACTTAACAACAGCAACATAATGTTTAGCGCTGTATTTCAGCCACAGAGAAAAAAATAAAGGACACGGTGAAAACGTGTATTTTGTGATTAAAGTGGAAATTTCAGCGTTAATCTCGAAATGTCCACTTTAACTTCGTAGTTTACTTTATCATTAACTAGCAGAATACCCGCGCTTCGCAGCGGAGAAGTAGTGTGTTAAAGAAGTTATGAAAAAGAAAAGGAAATATTTTAAAAATAACGTAACATGATTGTTAATGTAATTGTTTTGTCATTGATATGAGTGTTGTTGTCATCTCTCTCTCTCTCTCTCTCTCTCTCTATCTATATATATATATATATATATACATAGCAAAA
>JANRMT010062826.1:7470191-7491205 GCA_026402145.1 Polypterus bichir lapradei | reverse complement strand
TTTAACACACTACTTCTCCGCTGCGAAGCGCGGGTATTCTGCTAGTGTAATATATTCACCAGCAAAGTCAAACACCCTAGAGATATTATTATCGTTGGATGCAGAAAAAGCATTTGATATGATTGAATGGAACTACCTTTTCACTACATTCGAGAAATTTGGGTTTGGCCCGAACATTTGTGCATGGATCAAACTACTGTATACCAATCCAGATGCTTCAGTTTGTATTAACAACATTTGTTCAGGCTACTTTAAACTAGAATGTGGTGCTAGACAAGGATGCCCCTTGTCATCACTGCTATTTGCAGTCACCATTGAACCACTGGCAGTTCAGTCAAAATACTTATCAGATAAAGGGGATTATCAGAGAAGGACTTAAACAGAAAATTTCTCTATATGTAGATGATATGGTACTGTATATATCAGACCCACAAAATACTGTGCCTGCAGTCTTAATAGCACTTACACAATTTCAAAAGATCTCTGGTCTCAGAATTAATTTGAATAAAAGTGTGCTCTTTCCAGTGAATTCTCAAGCATACAATATCACATTGGACACCTTCCCTTTTATCATTGCAGATTAGTTTAAATACCTAGGGGTAAATATCATAAATAAACATAAAGCTCTTTATCAACAAAATTTTGCCGTCTGTATGGAAAAAAATTAACCAAGACATGCATAGATGGTCAACCCTTCATCTCACTCTAGCTGGAAGAATTAAAGTTGTTAAGATGAATATCCTTCCTAAGCTTCTCTTTTTATTTGAACACATTCCAATATACATCAATAAATTATTTTTAAGCAATTAGATTCAACCATAACCTAACTTATTTGGAACTTAAAACATCCACGTATCCAAAGAGCGACCCTACAAAGACTTAAGGCAGAAGGTGGTATGGCTCTACCTAACTTTCAGTTTTATTACTGGGCAGCAAACATTTTATTGTTATTATTTTTGCTGGTATAGCAACTTAAAAAAGGACCATACAGAAGATTTGTTAAAAATTCCTCTCATTCATTTTTTTTATTGTTTTAGCCAAATAATATATTTATAGGTAATGATGACACAGTAAAAATTGGAGATTTTGGATTTGCATGCACGACAAGGAGTGACGATAATAACGACTTAATTGAATGCACAAAAGACGCAGGAACAAACTTGTATATGAGTCCTGAGCAGGTAATCTTGAAAGTTTGTCATTGTTTGTTTTTTACTCTGTGAATTACACTGTGTAGCTGTTGCTTTTTTAACAAGATAGTATATTTTATTTGACAAAATTAAAGTCTATTAGATCATATGTGACTGTTTAAAATAAGATGGGCCTCTCAGATAAATTTCTGCTCCATCCAAACTGGTCACAGCTGAATACCCTTCATGTGACTTGGCCTTTATAAGCATATTACTAGCACTGGAGGAAAATGTTTGCCATTTCTGTCTAGACATTGAGTTTCTTATGAGTGAAGAGATCAGACTGTGACACATTTTTATCGCATACTTTAGGGTATTGTCACTTGGGTGATGGGCAAGAGTGGCATGGACCCAGAATGGAATATTAGTTCATCGAGTAGTCAATTCTGATCATATCCTTCTTTTTAAACACTGAAATCTTCCACAAACCTATAATCCCCCAAATCCATTTTGCCACTCTGCCGCTCATGAAATCAAAGGTTAGGAGCACGCGCTGATACAGCGCATTGCGGCACCCACAACATGACAAAAAAAAAACTCAGGATCCCAGATTAATATTCGAGTGCAGCCATTTTCCCCAGTTCAGGTGGAATGGAACCAGTGTGAGTTTTTTTTATGGTGGCTGGAGTGCCAATTCTACCACCAACCCCAAGGTTTTCCCTGTAAATTGGAGGATCTGTTTACAGGGCTGGCTGCAGATTAACGTTATACCCAGGACGGAGCAATTTCAGATTAAGGGCCTTGCTCAGTGGCCCAATGGAGTAGTCACTTCTGACATTTACAGGATTTAAACCAGCAACCTTCTGATCCCTAACCTCAGAGCCACCACTCCGCCCTATTAAATCAAAGCCCTGTATAATATACAGTATATACTGTAGAATACTACACACATACAGTTGTGCTTGAAAGTTTGTGAACCCTTTAGAATTTTCTATATTTCTGCATAAATATGACCTAAAACATCATCAGATTTTCACTTAAGTCCTAAAAGTAGATAAAGAGAAACCAGTTAAACAAATGAGACAAAAATATTATACTTGGTAATTTTTTTATTGAGGAAAATGATCGAATATTACATATTTGTGAGTGGCAAAAGTATGTGAACCTCTAGGATTAGCAGTTAGTTTGTAGGTGAAATTCAAGTCAGGTGTTTTCAATCAATGGGATGACAATCAGGTGTGAGTGGGCACCCTGTGTTATTTAAAGAACAGGGATCTATCAAAGTCTGCTCTTCACAACACATGTTTGTGGAAGCGTATCATGGCACGAACAAAGGAGATTTCTGAGGACCTCAGAAAAAGAGTTTTTGATGCTCATCAGGCTGGAAAAGGTTACAAAACCATCTGTAAAGAGTTTGGACTCCACCAATCCACAGTCAGGCAGATTGTGTACAAATGGAGGAAATTCAAGACCATTGTTACCCTCCCCAGGGGTCTCATGCATAAACGGTACGTACACATAGAAATGTTGCGTAAGAACGCTTCCACATTCAAATCGCGATGTATAAAACCTACACTTGGCGTAAAGCCACGCACTTTTCCACGGTACCTCATACCCTGTCGTACGCAAGTTCTCTGCTCGGTTTTTCAGACTGGCAGCACCCAGCGTCAAAGCAGTGCTGCTGTTCCTGTGTGGTTACTTTTTATGTCTTAGATGCACATTCCTGCCGTGGCTTTTTAAATACATCGAAACTAACCGCATATTGTTTATTAGTGTAATGCTTGTGATTGTAATTAACTTGTAACAATATAATGGTCCAGGGAATAGCCATAGTATTTCAAATACCATAACTGCTTTAGCGTTGTTACTGTCACTGCACCTTTTTTTTCTTCTTTCAGCTGCTCCTGTTAAGGGTTGCCACAGTGGATCATCTTTTTCCATATTACTCTCACGGCACCACTCGGAGTATTTATATCACTGTATCTGAGTGGGGAATCACAGTAGTAGCTGATCGGAAAGAGAATTATCGGTATACAGCATCAAGCACACGCTGCCTCAGCCACGGTAAAACGCTTCAGAGACTTTCCTGTATGGACCATGTGGTTCAGAAACAGTCTCATCCCAAGAACTTTAAACAGTCAATCAGTCCATCAAGTGCTCCTTGTAGAACTGTTTGTACTTATAAGTACAATCACCTCACTGTAAACTTGCACTACAGTTATAATATTGCACAACCTGCGCCACTTTATAAAGCGCGTATTTACATATGATGACAATATAATTTTTAAGATGAAATGCAGCAAAATATGTTGATTATATTGTATAGATAAAACTTTAACTTCATTTAAATAATCCGTATTAAACATGTGAGGACACGGTTCTGCAGTGCTAGCTAGTTCACGGATTGATCCTACCTTGTGCTGTATTCTTTCTGGGGCTGACGTGACACTGGAAGGATAGATGGATAGAATAATTAAACATGTACTACAAAGATATTTCAATGTTCCTTAAAAGTTTTCAAGAATCGTCATTGTAAGCTTATAGATGGCTTAACGTCTATTACCGAGCTGATTGTGTGGCGATTGGGTATTTGGAGAAAGAAAAGGAAGCCCAGGAATTGGAGGTTAGTATGTTTGAAAGAGACAGTACTGCTACAATAATTTCATCGGAGGTCGCGCATAATCACTGCGCAGTGAAACCCATGTTTAATAACGTGCTTTAACTCCTATCATCATGAAAAAGATATCACATATACATCTCAGTATTTAAATTATTCAGAGATCTGTAATATCACGAATGTAATGGATTCTGTGTCCTGTAGGAGAAAAAGAAAGCGGAAGCACATAGTTTTTCACACACATAGAGCAAAAAATCAAATACAAAACAAAGCATTTAACGTGCTACTTTAATTACAATGTGATTTGTGAAACTGGTTAATTAAATGATTTTAAGATGAAGTTTATGATGTTCTACTTTAATGACAAAATATACTATGTAATTAAAGTGGAAATTTCGAGATTGAAGTTGACATTTCGTGCTTTTTTCCTACTGTGTGCCTTTTTTTTCTCTGTATGCTAATAAGCGTTCATATGACACTCAGACGGTGGGCTACAACTCGCCTTTTTACGGCGACTTTGATATGTAACAGCTTTTTTTTTATTTTGGGCACTGTGCGACTTTGTGAACTTGAGCTTTCGAGTTTCTCCGACACGTTATGTCAGTCAATCAGCTTCCTTTTGTTGTTTACAACACTGTTTAAACCAACAAATAGTATGTTTTTCCTTGCCTCCACTTGGCATTCTCTGAAATTCTTCCATTTTCCCTCTTGCTTTTTCCATTGTCTTTTCACAGAACACTGAGCTTAAGGGCTATTTATATTGATTTGCATATTCAAAGAGACGTTATTCTGGGAGGAGACGGGGCGGTACAGCAAGTTCGTGCACGAGCGTTACTTTTCATGCTGATCAGGATTTATGTAGCGGAAGAATGCGGAAGTGGGCAAACGCACAGATTCCTGCATCTGCATTTTTCTGTGCGTAAGCACATTTCGGCTTTTGTGCTTACGTGATGTTATAGTGCGAATTCTACGCATGCCGTTATGCATGAGGCCCAGAAGTGGTCGACCAACAAAGATCACTCCAAGAGCAAGGCGTGTAATAGTTGGGGAGGTCACAAAGGACCCCAGGGTAACTTCTAAGCAACTGAAGGCCTCTCTCACATTGGATAATGTTCATGTTCATGAGTCCACCATCAGGAAAACACTGAACAGCAATGGTGTGCATGGCAGGGTTGCAAGGAGAAAGCCACTGCCCTCCAAAAAAAACATTGCTGCTCATCTGCAGTTTGCTAAAGATCACGTGGACAAACCAGAAGGCTATTGGAAGAATGTTTTGTGGATGGATGAAACCAAAATAGAACTTTTTGGTTTAAATGAAAAACGTTATGTTTGGAGAAAGGAAAACGCTGCATTCCAGCATAAGAACCTTATCCCATCTGTGAAACATGGTGGTGGTAGTATCATGGTTTGGGCCTGTTTTGCTGCATCTGGGCCAGGTCGGCTTGCCTTCATTGATGGAACAATGAATTCTGAATTATATCAGAGAATTCTAATGGTAAATGTCAGGACATCTGTCCATGAACTGAATCTCAAGAGAAGGTGGGTCATGCAGCAAGACAACGACCCTAAGCACACAAGTCGTTCTACCAAAGAATGTTTAAAGAAGAATAAAGTTAATGTTTTGGAATGGCCAAATCAAAGTCCTGACCTTAATCCAATCGAAATGTTGTGGAATGACCTGAAGCGAGCAGTTAATGTGAGGAAACCCACCAACATCCCAGAGTTGAAGCTGTTCTGTACAGAGAAATGGGCCAAAATTCCTCCAAGCCGGTGTGCAGGAATGATCAAAAGTTACTGGAAACGTTTAGCTGCAGTTATTGCTGCAAAGTGGGGTCACACCAGATACTGAAAGCAAAGGTTCACATACTTTTGCCACTCACAAATATGTAATATTCGATCATTTTCATTAATAAATAAATGATCAAGTATAATATTTTTGTCTCATTTGTTTAACTGGTTTCTCTTTATCTATTTTTAGGACTTGAGTGGAAATCTGATGATGTTTTAGGTCATATTTATGCCAAAATATAGAAAATTCTAAAGGGTTCACAAACTTTCAAGCACAACTGTACCTCCTCAGACCCTCTTATCCTATGCAAGGCTGAGTGATGCTGATATCTATTCTTGGAGCATCAGGTACAAAGCAACACAGTCTTCATTAAATGTCCGGGCACATACAGTCACACTCACTCATACTGGGGTCAGCTTAGAAATTCCAGTTAACCTGGCCTGCTCATCTTTGGGGATGTGAGATCAAAATTTCACGAGCTGAAAACTTCACATAGATAGAATTCCAGTGTGGGATTTGAGCTTAGGATGCTGGAACATCAGGCGCCATAACATCCATCCATTAACCAACCCGCTATATCCTAACACAGGGTCACAGGGGTCCGCTGGAGCCAATCCCAGCCAGCACAGGGCACAAGGCAGGAACAAATCCTGGGCAGGGCGCCAGCCCACTGCAGGGCACACACAAAGCACACACTATTGACAATTTAGGATCGCCAATGCACCTAACCTTCATGTCTTTGGACTGTGGAAGGAAACCGGAGTACCCGGTGGAAACCCACGCAGACACGGAGAGAACCTGCAAACTCCATGCTGGGAGGACCCGGGAAGCGAACCCAGGTCTCCTAACTGCAAGGCAGTTTTTTACTTTTACTTTTTTCTTTTGTCAAATCACATCTTAGGGAGTTTCCGAAATAAATTTTCAAATTTGTTTTAAAAATATTAATTATACTGTATACACTATTACACTCACATAACACACACCCTTGATAAATTTAACCAAAATGTTATCTTAAACATACAGAACTAGAAGCAAGGTGTAGTTTTTCAAAATAGGGTGGCACAGTGGATCAGTGCTTTGTGGTGATGCCTCATGGATCCAACGTCTTGTGTTTTATTTCTGCACCAAGGAGTTTCCCCTAGGAGATGGCAACTTCTCCCTCATGTCTGCATGTTTTTTTTTTCTTTATGTACCCCAGTTTAGTTCCTACATCTCTGTGACATGTGTGGTGGGTTAATTGTTCATTTTAGATTGGCCTTGTAAGTGAATAGGACCCTTCGGTGGATTGGCATCTTGATTTGTGTTGGTTTGCCTGTGTTTTGCATGCTAGGATAGGCCTAGAACCTTACAACCCTAATTTGGATTTAAGGGTGTTTGAGAACGAATGTAAGAATTGATTTTTTTTTAATGAGTTATACTGTATAAAGTTGGTAGTACTTGGCACCGTCTCTTTTTGCATCTGCAACAGCATAAAGTCTTTTTTCCTTTAAAGTTTTATGAAAGCACAACTCTATTTGTTACATCACACCTCTTTGTGTACATTTCACACATCCCTGATATTCTTAGCTCTACATTTACAGATTGTCCACATGATTTAATTTGTGTACAAGTCCACAGACTGAAATGACTGCTCTTAAGTGATGTTTTTGATTTATTGATTTTGTAGAGTGTTTAGGCATATTTCTCATGCTAATAGATCCATGGATGACTTTATTGCAGAGGCCTAAACAACTTACTTAGTGAATCATAATAATAATTCTGTGCATTTATATAGCACTTTTCTCACTACTCAAAGTGCTCAGCAATTGCAGGTTAAGGGCCTTGTTCAAGGGCCCAACAAAGCAGAGTCCCTTTTGTCATTTACTGGATTCAATCCGGAAACCTTCCGATTACCAGTGCAGATCCCTAACCTCAGAGCCACCACTCCAGCCTTATCATGGAACGTAGTTAGTCTTAACAGAGCCAGAAGCGGCAGAAAAGCCCCACAATTTCAGCAGGGCACCTAATTTCATATGATGATCTCCCCTCTGTCGAAGGCATTTTAAATAACACTGGTGGTCTCCTTTTATCCATTTTTTTACTGTACATGGGAAGATGATGAACTTACCCTCTATTGGAGTGTTTTTGAAGTTCTTGAGTATTCCTAAACATTTCTTCTGTAGCTCTGACTCCTGCCTTGCAGGCTGTGGCCTCGCATAACCTTGAAATAAATGAAGTGTCTTTGAGCAAGTCCTGTTGGGGAAAAAAACTGTGGTTATCTTACTGTTTCTCATTAAAAAGTAGATGTAATGTGATTGTTCACCAGTTCTCAGTATTAGTGCAAATTACCAACAATTAGCAACACGAAAATATATGTTCTGTGTTTTAGTTTCAGCTGCAGGGCACTACTTTTTCAGATATACAAATCACATGAAATACTATTCTCTTATAAAGATTTTGCTGTTGTGTATTGTAGTAGAAGAACCTATGGATCTATGGGAATGAAGTAGACATTTTCTCACTTGGACTTATTTTCTTTGAACTGCTTTGGCCAATGTCAACAGACCTTGAAAAGTCCAAGGTAAGGTTGGTGTGAGACTGTTGTGTAAGGTGTTTTATGTTACAGGTATTAACATTTGTATTTTAAGGGGAGCACACGTTTCACCATTCCTATCTACCCCAATTTGTTGCACTACCTTTTTGGCTTGGTTGTATGGATGACATCCTTTATAGATGCCTTTCCTCACATTCAGGGGTCCATAGTAAAATACCAAGGCTGTTGTTTTATACGTAACAGTTGGCTTTTCCTCACATTTCCCAAAATGACATCCCTGTCACTGTTGGCTCAGTATTATCTGGTCAAATACAATAAAAAACAGGATGAGGTTAAATTCAATTAAACACATCTAATGAAACATTGTAGTCCATTGGAGATAATAAAACCAGCACCTTTAAATATATATTTGATAATTGCAAACATACAGTACCTTCTCTATGGGGATTTATTTCAAACACTTTATTTTTTGTGTTCTAGATTTAGCCAGATGTAAGAAAACAAATCTTCCCTGAACCATTTTGTAATGAGTATGGCCAAGAAGTAAGTACTGTTTGTTTCATAGAAACTCCTTCTAAAGCTGAAAGTAAAGACTGGAAATAACACCTTTCTTAAAACTGATTTCACTACTTTTACAGCATTTACTTACTGTATTAGAGTGATGCTCTCGGACGATCAAAAAAAACGACCAATGGCAAAACATCTTTCCAAAAAAATGAGCAAAATGATAGAAAACAATTCTTACAGGTCAAATACTATATAGGAGACATCTGTGAAGACATGGGAGAGACTGTATAGCTTCAGAAACTTACTAGACTCCGTTACACATTTGTGAGAATTAATATTTTTATAGGCTTTTTACTGTCTTTTAAACATTAACCATCAAGGCAAAATCTTATTCTTCAGACTTGATCTTAGCAAGTGGAATTGCAAAAGGCATTTCTAAATACAGTAATCCCTCCTTGATCGTGGAGGTTGCATTCCAGACCCCCAACCGCCCCCCCCCCTCCCGCGATAGGTGAAAATCCGCGAAGTAGAAACCATATGCTTGTATGGTTATTTTTATATATTTTAAGCCCTTATAAACTCTCCCACACTGTTTATAAATATTCCCCGCACAGTTATACAGCATAAACCCTTTGTATTCTCTTAGATATTAGGTAAGATTCATTGAAATTATGTATGTAAACACACTGTTTATATACAGTAAAACCTAAATATTATTTTAAAGATATCAAGCGTCTCCGATATCACATATGTTACAGCCATTACGATAGACAGGGAACCAGCAATAAATACATACAATGCAAGAAAAATTGTATACAGTAAATGTGTGTACAGTGACACTAAACGTACGTACATGTACTAAGTGCTGTAAGTAGAAAATTAATTATGGTTACTCACCAACAATGACACGACGACTTGTCTGATAACGATGAGTTTAATTTTACTGCACAACAAAGGAGAGCGTTACAGCCCTTCTAAAGGAGCCTCTTCAGGCGACTTTGTAGCACCGCCGTTGTTTTTCTTTCGGCAGTCTTCAATCCAAATCCCTAAAGCATATTCCATCTGGACTACTGCCTTATTATGTCCACTTACAACTCATTTTGCGTCCTAGTTAAAAGGACACTGCGGTCGTAGATCTTATATTCTTTTCCTCCTTTTTAAATAAAAAGAATCATGGACTCATTGATGCCATAATGGTGTCCTACAGCAGTGTAGCTTTTCCCTTCCTTCAACATATCCAAAACTTTTACCTTTTCAGCAATCGTTAACATCTTCCGTTGGCGCTTGGGCACGGCCCCTGAAGTAGTAGCAGGAGCAGATCGTTTTGGAGCCATAACGAAGGGCTTGACTATGCACAAAGATAAACACAAAAGAGCACAAAAGTTAACTTTTTACACACCGAAACACGTTGATGCTGAATGAGCGAGACGAGACTTCCTGGTTAACGCCGCGGAATCGAATTCGGCGCTTCGTCGCCGAGCCAGTCAGCACACAGGAACTTAACTGCATGCTGTGATTGGTTAGCTTCTCAGCCATTCGCCAATAGCGTCCCTTGTATGAAATCAACTGGGCAAACCAACTGAGGAAGCATGTACTGGAAGTAAAAAGACCCATTGTCTGCAGAACCCGCGAAGCAGCGAAAAATCCGCGTTATATATTTAGATATGCTTACATATAAAATCCGCGATAGAGTGAAGCCGTGAAAGTCAAAGCGCGATATAACGAGGGATTACTGTACTCCCAATGTGAGCTCGCTTGTTTGCCATTTAGTTCATTTCCACAATATATGATCACATTTAACGTGGGAAATATCAACTAAAAACATATTCATTTTTTACTTGATGAAGTAATCATGGGTCATAATACTGTTTTTACAGTTACAATTGTATACATTGCAAATGAAAATCAGGTCTCCAAGACTTTTATGACACATATGCCTAATCTATAATGTAAATGAAATTCGTTTTAAGTCATGTTTGCACTTGTCACAAATGAATGTCTTCAACAAGATCAAGTGTTCCATTTGAAAAGCAAACATTACAGGCACTTGCACTAAGTTAAGGCCTAACCATGTCGATCGCCACTCTCTTTTAGATGCATAACTGGTTTGAAGTTTCCTACTGTTGTGGTGTGAAATGTTGCATACAAGTTGATAAATATTTTGTATGTCTTTATTTGTAACTTAGGCAAAACAATGTAATGTTAGTACTGTATTTCATTAGCGAGAAGCATTCATGTTTAACCCTAGGACTACATCAGGATAGTGAATTTTATGACAGGGTTGGAGGAAGTGCCTCAAACCAGTTTGGCAAGGGATTCTCTGCAGGACCCTCTCAGTCAACCCCCACAGGAAAGCCAGACTGCCTAGCTGGCAAACTTCACCTTAACAAATAGTTTTGGGGGTGGCAGGTGTGAAGGTATTCTCTGCCCTATTGGTCTGAAGTATGGCTGTTTGGAATTGGCTTGTATCAGAAGCCTTTAAGTACTGTAGGGTTTGGACAGAAAATCTATAAATTTGCTTGCTCTGCCCCTCCCTCTCTCTCTTACCAACTGATGAAGGACCATCTCATACACCATGAACTGAAAAGGACAACACAATGAAGAGCACAGCTCGGCAGCCATATTGAGACAGGCATGTGGCCTGTTCTGAAGAAAGCTAACCACAAATGTGGACTTAACTAGAGACATTGAAAGTAACTACAAGTCTGTGTTCCACCTGAAACTAAATGTCAGCATTTGTCAGGTCTTATGGTTGCCAATATTCAAATGTACTTTGCATATTGTTATTTTTTATGAATATTACAATAATACATTATTTAAATTGTAACTTAACTCCTGCTTGTCTTTTACTACACCTAATTGACTGAGGTCATAAATGTGGAAGAGAAGGTGGGGAGTGATTTGGTGCAATACCTTATAAACAGTGGCAAGTCTGTGAGATTTGAGGAATTCTGACAAATGCTACATATTAATAATAAAAAAGTGGAAAGTAGAGTAATATAATACTTTACATAGACAAAACACCTACCGAGTTACGTTTAGAGATGGAAAAGTTGAAGAGAAGTGTCATAAGCAAAAATTGCTGAACATTAACTCCACATACATGTTGGAAACCATTAACTCTCTAATTGTTAACATCTTGACAGATCTGAATATCTATGCTCTTAAAAGGAGTAACCAGTAAGTGACTTCCACTTAGTTAATGTGAAACAAGCTGGGATATCTCATTAGACCACCTTCTTTAAAGTAGGGCCATGAGGGGGCAACCACCCTGGATAGTGAGGGGACTACGGGGTTGGAGCAAGGAGGCTCAAACCCATTGGGGCCCATTGCCACCTCCAGGGGGTGCCCCAAGCATCGTGGAACCCGGGAGATCTGCACTTCCGCCACACCTGGAAAGGTGAAGGAAGGACCTTCCAGGGACGCTCGGAGTGCTTCCGGGTGCTCATGAGTCATAGTGCCACAGGAAGGACATCAACAAGCACCCGGAGCACATCCGGGTGACTATAAAAGGGACCACCTTCCTACAGTCAGGGAGAGTGAGTTGGGTGCCGGAGTAGGACGAAGCTCCAGCGATGGAGAGAAGAAAGGTGGCCCACGGACGTTTAAAGGCCCATAATTTGGGGTGATTGGTGCGGGAGCACTGTGGACTGTGCGGGACTGTGTTGGTATAATTTGTAAATAAACGCGTGTGTTTTATAACCCTGCTGGTGTTTGTCTAATGGTGTTCGGGCTAGCTCTCACAAGTGTTGAATAAATGTAGATATTGTGGTAGAAATCAAACATGTTAATTTAACAAAGAAACGTATCCTCTACCAGGACAAGTATGATAAAAGCTTTCTGAGTCAGTGATGAGGCAGGAGAAAAGCTTGTCCATCTGCGTCATTTATTTCCTCTTGCAGCATCGTGCTGAAGAGGGAGCAACCATCACAGCAGTCTGCTACAATTTGCATAACAGTGCTGAATTAATGCTTCCATATCATACTCGGATTGGTTAAAGACATGAAGTGCTTTAGCATAAAGCACAACCAGCCTAAAATAAAAGTATTTCTCCATTATATCCCTGTTCTTGTGGAAGAAACCCCTGAGGAAGACAGGAATAGTTCAGTCAATCAGTCTTTATTCAAGCACAGGTGAGTACATGGATTCATGCATTGCAAGGCTGAAGAGCAAAATTCCCTTTTTCGATTGGCTTTTTTATATTTTCCTCCCTCCCCCTTCTCCTTTCTTATCAAAAAATAAAAAAGTTGTTTACCTGAGAATTTAATTGTATTACGCAAATGAGCCATCTGTTTTTGTTTTGTGTACGTGTCAGATGAACCCTAAAGAAGGAAAAGTCATCTGTATCTCTGTCTCTGTCTAACAGAGGCGTTCCTAAAGAGGAAGTTGTCGTAAGGCAGCTTACTGCACCCTGTCTTATGACAGATGCCAGTATGAATAACCTGCCGTTACAGCAAAACAGCTTTGTCAGCTTTTAACCCTTAGTAGCTTGCAAGCAGTTAATTTTTCTTTCACATTTTTCAGTATCTCTTGAATTCAGCTCTTATTCTGTTATGAAAATTGTATACCGTATATACTCGCAAATAAGTTCTCCAGCGGATAAGTCGGGGCTTGATTTTATTGTATAATTTCGGGTATTTTATAATGTTGGTTGTATAAGTTGAATGCGGAAAACTCACGCTATTGATCCAAGAGATTATGATATGCTGATGCCCACCTGAGAGAGTAACCACGGAGCACACTGCGTTTTTTTTCTATGTATTGTGCCTACATGACCACACAGTAATACCCGAACTATTCCGAAGCGACGTTTGCACTGTTTTGTGTTTTTTGTATCTCACACCCTCATACACCATTACCATAAGAGCATCCCTTATCTATGATGGGGTGTTCGATCATAAGAAAATAAAGACGTTGACATGGTGAGAGAAGTTGGTATCTGAGCTGCTGCAACAAAATTTGATATGTCTGAGAAACTGATGCAAGATTGGAGGAGGCAAGAAGATAAAAAAAATAATTAAGTGTTGCATTTTTGAACAGCATTGGTGGTCGTACCACCATTATTCTTGTACAATATTCATTGCTTTTATTACAAAAGGCTGTCATAGAAAGATGTTCTTTTTCATTTGCATGTGTATAGTAAGGGGTAGCATGGTTGCAGAGATGACTCACGGATCTGCTGTCCTTACTCGAGGTCCCCTGTCTGCTTATTGCCTGTGTGTGAGTTCTCTCCATGGTTGGATTTTTTCCAGGTGCTCTAGTTTTCCTTTCATTTCTATGCTGTGCTGTCTGGTATTGTTAGGTTCCAATGCCATTTAAGTTAATCTTTTTTCTTTTTTTTCTTTTTTGCACTTAGTGAAGAGCGTTAGACAAAAATAAACTCAATTGAAATTGATTTAAATTGAACATCCTGAAGATGTTCTAAATTCCAAGAGGAAACAGGCTGTAGTAGTAAAGATCTTGAACAAGCGCAAAATGGAGACCCTGTTTTGAGAACAGTGATAAGGTGGATAAAAGCAAGAGAAAGACCACCTTTTCATCAAATTTAGGGTCAGCCTTGCATACTTCACTATATCTGGAAAGAATATCATAAAGTTTATTTTATTTTTGATGAAGGGTACAGCCATCTCCTGGTGACGCCATTTTACAGGTTCTTGTCCCTGACAGTTTATACCCTCCTGTCTACATGAACACTCACTTTCAGGGTTCTTTATCTCTCAAAAAAACATTTAAATGGGTAAATTTACTGCTGTAATTGACCCTTGATGTCAAAAGACATTAGTTTGCGGTGTTACCATATGAGGCTAGACGGCCTAGGATTCCACATAAGCAAGTCCCACTGCAGAACATCATCATCAATAGGCTATCTGAGGAAACTGCAGCAGAATTTCTTATCACAAAGAAAGGCTTTATGCTTGTAGTAATGGATTATTTCCCAAAATACCTCAGTCTTTATGCACTACCAGATAAGTGAGAAGCCACAGTTGCTAGGTGCCTTTTTGATGATTATGCCATGGGTTGCTGCAAAGCCTGCATACGGACCAGGGTCGTCAGTTTGACTCTGATCTGGTCAAAGATTTATGTGGTCATTTAGGAATTCATAAAACTAAGGCAGCTCAAAATCATGTCATGTCAGATGATATGGTAGAGAGTTAATCAGTACATCAAAGATCAACTTACCAAATGCTTTATACCAAAGGGGGAGTATGGAATGATCACTTTCACTGAGTAGAGTTGGCGCACAACACAAGTATTCATTTGACCACCACCTTTCTGGCTCATGGTAGAGACGCTCATCTTCCAGCTGAAGCGCTCCTTGGAGATGTTCCTGTGTTGTCAAATGCCACCCTGGAAGCCCTGCTGATTGTGTTGATTCATTGCTTCATAATACGCGCTCTGCCTTTGATGCTGTGTTTAAAATATCTTTGCTGCCAAAGGCCTGCAAAAGCTCTATTATCACCAACAGCTCACTGCCCTGTCTGCTTCAAGGTCTTATTCTCTTGGGGAAACTTCATCAACAGAACCATCCTCGGCCCTTTAACCATTCGCTCTTTCTTCCGTAGCAGAAAATAACAATTTACAAACTACAGAGGTGCCTACTATAGAGCTGAGAACAAGATCTGGAAGACTTGCATGCCCACCTGTTCATCTTAGGTAAATGATTTAGTGTTGAAAAAATACATATTTGTTGTAGTAAAAAGAAAAAAAATCTTTTTTCTAGAGTAACGTTAAATGTTCTAAATATATCTGAAACAAGGACGTTTCATTTCTGTAAGAGGGAAGTAATATATAAGAAATAGAGATAATGCAGGTAATAGTCATTTAAAGTATAGTGTGGCAGATGACCAGGGACCTTGCCCCACCGGGATGCCTGGAGCAGGGAAAGACCGGGATAGGGGCAATATCTCATCAGGGGCCATGGATACGGAGCTGGGAAGCTCAACCCTGTGGGTGTCTGTGGCCACCACCAGAAGGCACCTGGATGGTTCCCGAGTCCTGGAGGACAGCACTTCCGCCACACCAGGAAGTGCTGCCAGAAGACCATCACAGAGCACCTGGAGCACATCTGGGGCGTTATGAAAGGAGCCGACTCA
The DNA here is from genome assembly GCA_026402145.1 of Polypterus bichir lapradei. NCBI lineage: Eukaryota > Metazoa > Chordata > Cladistia > Polypteriformes > Polypteridae > Polypterus > Polypterus bichir. The sequence goes on along the minus strand of JANRMT010062826.1, from coordinate 7,475,535 downwards.
GTCCATTCGGAGAACTGGAGTCGGGAGGAGGAAGACAGAGCTTGCGAGAGAGGAGTGGAGGCGAGGTGGCTGAAGGAAAAGGACTGAGTAGTTGTGTGAGTTGGTGGAACCGGATTGTGTACATAGTAATTGTAAATAAACCGTGTGTGTTGTGGACATCTGGTGTCATGTCTGTCTGTGGCCAGGCTAGCTTTTACAATAAATACAAATAATTTGGTTATTGTAACTGCTCTTTCCCAAAATTACCAAACTTCTGCAGCTCTAGCATACAAAATGGGAATAAACAAAAGCCTGACACGTCGAAATGATTCCACAGACAAAATATCTTTGCTTTTAAAAACTTTAGGAAAAGTTCAAAGTAGAACAGTTCACATAAAAAAGAAAAAATTAAAATAGCAAAAATTAGAAAAGGTCTTGTTTAAGAGAAGTTCTGTTCAAAGCTTATAAATCTTGTTTCATTTCTAGTCGTTACAAAATCACTTCTAAATGTTTCTGAACCATTTCAAAACGGTCAGAAAACTGTTTGCCTAACCCATTTCTTTGTTGAATTTTAAGTCCCTGTGAACAGGGACTTCTTCTAAACAACAACTTACTCAATTATCACACTGTACTATCTCATACTAACTTACAGGGGGCTAAAAGGCTATTCCATTGTCTAGGACTATGAAAGAAATTTCCATTTTATTCAAATAAAGCAAACACTAATATGGGTTTAACTCAAAACTTTAACTTTCTAAGATTAGCTCTTACTGTTATTGTATATAATTCAGTTCATTTGTTTGTGGACTCCTAATTGGTTACCTTTCCCTTGGACCAAGTAAGTGAATTAGTTGGGCCTAGAAAGGGAGAGAGGTGGAAAAAATAAAAGTGATGTATCTTTTATACACAAGAAAAAAAAAGGAAACGAAAGGTTGTAAAGGAACTGAGAACCTGTGGCTTCAGTGCTTTTACTCATCTCTACGAATCAGATAATGTTAATCAAGTACTCACTTTTCATGAGAGAACTACTGAACGGATTTAGATCTTTTTCTATAATTTGCTTGAACATTCTGGTTGATTTTGCGACTTCTCTCATTGCGTTATGTATCATAGTTCGCTTGCGGGAATCTGAGAGAGACGCACTGGGCCCAGGGGAAAGGGGTGGGCCCTCCTCACTCACTCACCAGCCTCGGAGCGTAACCTAACCTCCACTTAGCTAGCGAATGAGAGAACTACTTAACAGATTTAAAATATTTTTTTTCTATAATTGCTCAAACATTCTGGTTGATTTTGCTACTTCTCTTGCCACGTTAAGCATTATAGTTTGCTTGCAGTACCGATTTATTTGCACGAATCTGAGAGACATGCAGCGGGCTAAGGGGAGGGGGGCAGAAAAATCTTCAGGGAGTAACCTACCCTCCACTTAGCTAGCGAATGAGAGAACTACTTAACAGATTTAAAATGTTTTTTTTTCTATAATTTGTGTGACGATGCAGGTTCTCTCCATGCTCCCAACGCCTTCCAGGAGCTCTAAACCCAACACCGTCTGTAATGTCACCGAGATAAGCTGACAAATGAGGACAAATCCCACTTGACACCAGGGGATATATCCAAAAAGGGCATAAGTGCTTTGATTAAAACAACAAAGTGTCCAAACAAAAGTGCAGTGACTCAGGTTCAATAAATAATCCATAAAACGAGTGTCCAGTGAGGATAAAAACCATCAATAAATAAATCCTTTAAAATCAGAGGTAAAAATGCAGAAGTTAAAATGCAGTCTCTCTCTCTCTTTACTCTCCTTACTTTGTGGCCCACCTCCGTCCCTCTTTCTCCCCGGCTCACCCTTTGCTGCATCAGCCGGCGGAGACTCCACAGCCACAAGCTCCTTCAGCCAACCTCCATCTTGGCCTCCTTATGGACGTCACTGCCAGACTGTCTGAGGTTGGCTCTCCTCCCTTCATCTGTCGCGCTCCCACAGTCGCTCCTCAGACCCCTCGGGAGGACACCTGCCCTGCTCACCCCACTCACTTATCTTACCATCTCTATCTTCCTATATTCTTCAATTTCTCTTGCACGATTTATCTATCCCCATTCTCTGATGTCGACCCATATATATATACATCCCCGTGCACCTCCGTGGGTGCAGAGCCTTAATCACGCACCGCAGGAAGCCAATAAGGCAATCCAGAATGACCGCTCCCTCATGTGCAGGTGCGACTCGCTCCCACTACCCCATTAACTCCCCGCGGATGTGCAATCATGCCCATGGAGAACGGTACGACTATACAGATTTAAAAACCTGACCTTTTTTATTGGAAGCCGCGGACCTGCTATACCACAATTTGCTTGAACATTCTGGTTGATTTTGCAACTTCTCTCATTGCATTATGTATTATAGTTCACTTGCAGTACTGATTTATTTGTGTGAATCCGAGAGAGATGCACTGAGCCGAGGGGGAAGGGGCGGGGCCCTCCTCATTCACGTGCCAGCCTCGGGGCGTAACATAACCTTCTTTTAGCTAGCGAATGATAGAACTACTTAATGGATTTAAAATGTTTTTTTTTTTATAATTTGCTCGAACATTCTGGTTGATTTTGCAACTTCTCTTGTCACGTTAAGTATTATAGTTTGCTTGCAGTACCGATTTATTTGCACGAATCTGAGAGACATGCAGCGGGCTGAGGGGAGGGGGGCAGAGCCCTCCTCAATCACGTAAAATCTTCAGGGAGTAACCTAACCTTCTCTTAGCTTGCAAAAGAGAGAACTACTTAATTGATTTAGATCAGGTTTTTCTATAACTTGCTTGAACATTCCGGTTCATTTTGCACTAAGACTCATAGTCCACTTGCAGGAGTGATATATTTGCATTCATCCGAGACAGAGGCTGTGGGCCGAGGGGAGGGGGAAGTCTGACGTCAGGAGTAGGGAGCTGGTCAGGGCCCCCCTCATTGTCCTTTTTCACTAATATGCGGGCGGAGCCGCGGGTGATGGCTAGTCAAAACTAAATATTTACAAGAATGATGAAAACAGACATGTGATTTGAGATAAATTAAATGGAGTTTACACACTTATTGCAGCTTCCAGAGAATATATACACACCATCATACAGCAGTTAAAATTCTGTGACTTTTGACAAGCAGAATTAACATTTAGAGATATCTCAAAAAGAATTTCAGATAACTTACAATGTAATTTACTAAACTCGCTTTGAGATATCTTAAAATAAGTTCATTTACATTTTAAGACATCTGTAATACATTTTGAGATTATCTCAAAAGCATTTTAAGATATCTCAAATACATCTCTAAATGTTCATTTGGCTTGCCATAGTGGCAAGTCTACAGTCACAAAACTGAAGCACCGAGTAGGCCATTAGCACAATCAGCACAGCTCGTCTTTATTTGTACACTCGGCTGTTTGAAACAAGTCCTTCAGCGTATAAGCTTAGGAGTGCACAATTTTCAGGTAGTTTTCAACTTGAAGGTTAATGGCAGGATTGGCACTCCAGCCACTGTAAAAAAACTCACACTGTTCAGTGTGGTGCTGAGGTGTCAACATCCTCCTCCTCCTCCTTTCAACAATGCAAAATAATTTTGAAAAAATGCACTGGTGTGAAATACCCACCACGGTATTTTTTTTTCCCAGGGAAAAATGTTTCTGCCCATATAAGGAAGTTCACGTCACAACCATGGAATGTTTATGGTGTCACACATGTGCACTTAGGAAGCAGCCAACAAATCCAAGGTGAGTGATATTTTGCGAGATAAGGGGTTGATTATATGTACTAATGCCTCTCTCTCTCTCTCTCTCTCTCTCTCTATCTAAAGAAATAAAGAAGAAAAACAATAATTCACCTACCATATTTCTGGGTTCTCAAAATGGCCACGATTCCACAGTCCCAGCACAACTAACCACCGATCATGTCACTTCCGGCTCTGCAATAAGGACGGCACTTCCGGCCATCCCCGATGATGCGACTTCCATTTTATAATTTCCTGTTATGACCATTTCCTGTCGCCATTTTCTGCTAAATAAACTCCATTGTAAGCAATATTTCTTATTGAATGTTTCAACTTTTTGATTCTTTTGGTTTCATTTTTCATATTGTCCTTCGAACATTATACAGGGATATTCCCCAACTCTTTTTGAGCATTCCAGCATTTTTATTTTTATCACAATGGATAGGTTTAGTTCGCTGGAAAATTTACAAGCAGATGAACTATCAGTATTAAAGTGCCTTTTACCTCTGCATGCTTAAACTCAAATGACTTTTCAGGGACTTTGGTTTTATCTTTCATCTGAAGGACGGTGCCATTATTTACAGCACAGCATCCCCGTCACAGCACAGGGGCTTTGGGATCCACACTCAGACCACCGGGTAAGTGCCCCCTGCTGGCCTCACTAACACCTCCTCCAGCAGCAACCCCAAGCTTTTCTTAGATGTTCTCCCACCCAGGTACTGGTTGGGTCTGATCATGCTTAGCTTCAGGTGGATAACTTCTTCTGAAGTGCAGGTGGTATGGCCATCGGACAGTAGCATTCTCATTCTGCCCCAGTCTGTACTCCTCTTTTTAGTTTTTCTAAATTTGATAAGAAGATTCAGATTTACGGCTAAGCATGCAAGCAAATCTTCAGCTGTTATGAGCCTGGAGAAGTTCACTGATGTTCTTGTCTTAGCTTCACAAGATTTGAATCAAATCTTTTTGAATAAATTTCATTGGGAAAATTACCAGAGATTCAGTGTTAAATGGAGAACAAGGCAAGAGTATATAAGTAGTGTCTATTAGTTAAAACATTTATTTTGTTTTTCAAGATGTTTTGGCTTGTAAATGTAACTCTGATTGCATATTATATTTTGGGGTAGACAGTACCTTGAGTTATTCACAGAACACTGCCTTTAGAGTGCTATTTACATCCATCCATCCATCTTCTTAAACTGCTTATCCAGGTCATGGCGGCAAGGCTGCTGGAGCCTATCTGAGGAAACATCAGGTGCAGGGCAGGATCACCCACTGGACTGTGTGCAGGGTGAACACACACACACACACACACCAGGGCCAATGTAGCAACATCTGTCCACCTAACCTCTATGTCTTTGGACTCTGAGAGATTTTATATGCTGTCATTTAATTAAACATTAAAAAACACATTCACTGATATTTTTTTTCATCAGTGTGGTTGTTCATTAAGTGACATGTTTTAACCTGCTTTGGATAAATAATAATAAAACAAATAATAAAAGGTGCCCATTATTTATGAATATCCTCCATGTAGTGCAAAAATGTATTTCTTTTGCAGATGGAATACAATAATGACCGATAGATAGATAGATAGATAGATAGATAGATAGATAGATAGATAGAT
>JANRMT010062826.1:7453908-7470181 GCA_026402145.1 Polypterus bichir lapradei | reverse complement strand
GATAGATAGATAGATAGATAGATAGATAGATAGATAGATAGATAGATAGATAGATAGATAGATAGAACTGTATTTATCCCCAGGAGGAAATTTGGCTTTTTACAGAAGCTCCTGAAATATATACAGCACACATACATAAATAAATATATATATACACATGCACACCATGGCCTGAACACACATCAGAATGATTAAAAAGAAAGAATTTAGGAAGAAAGAAACCATTTTAACTTGGTTGTCCCCGTCACAGTGTGACACAATACAGTCCTATTCCCGTTTCTTGACCCACTTCTGCTGAATGATTCATTGGCTGAAAGTCCTCAGTGTTGTTGTGTCACAGAGAGGATGTGCAGCGTTGTACATAATGACACTCCGTTGTTTTTTAATTCTCTCCTTTGCTATGACCTCCAGGGGGTCCAGAGTGTGTCCTATAACTGAGCCTGCCCTTTTAATTACCTTGTTGATAAGAAACACCATCTCCTAAGGAGGAACAGTCTGCTCTGTCCTTTCTTACATACTTCCTCTGTGTTAGCGGACCAGTCCAACTTGTCATTAGTGTGGACCCCCCTCTACATCCACTCCCTGGATTGTGACTGGGCACTCTTTGGTGTGGCGAACGTCAATAACCCTTTTGCTGATGTTAAGATGCAGACAATTCTTTTTGCACCAAAACCAATTCTCCACCCGACAAAGTGCACACGATCGTTTGAAATGAATGTTATCGCAGTCATTTAAACTACTGTAACAGCCTTCGGGTGCGAGAGACGGAGGTGTGGAAGTGGCCTGTTAACGCAGATTGTTGTTGAGTGGCTTTAAAAAATGACCGCCGTTGTCTTAAGTACTTGGAGTTCTCAGAAACAGTCTTGCCAATTTTGGATGAAGATAGATGTTACAAGTAACGACATGGAGATACTTAACTGCTTTTTCAATGTATATTTTGTCATTTTATAATTATTCGAGCATCTTTGCTGCCTCAGTGAATAAAAAAGAGCTTTCGATTAGCAACTCCTGTATTCGGCTTTTTAAAAACTTGATTTCTACAAATTATTTCCAAGTAAGTTTTAACATATCGGAGAGCCAAAGCCGTGTCCCATGTGCAGTGGCTTAGCGAGGAGCGGCTACAATCACGGGCTCCGATTGCGTGATACACTGCAGGGCTTAATGCGCACTTTCTGTTTTTTTAAAGCGACACTATAAAATACTCTATCTAATTTGAAGAGCACGGAAGAACAGGAAGATTGAGTCGTTATGTCAATAAACTGAATCATTCGCCTGATCAAGTTTCATAAACCCACCCCGCTGTGATGTCTTTTTAGAAGGCCCTTCAATCAGATTTTGGTATCCAATCGGTCGTTGGGCACTTCTTTCTTGTCGTGACGTAACGGCGGAGAAACTGAATCTGAAGTTTAGAAGAAATCTGACAAGTGACAGTGCAGAGTGACACTCAGGTGTGTGCGCCGGCTGGCAGATTTCACAGTGGACACAGTCAAAAGTGAGTACTGTGTGTGACTGAAACAGTGTACTGTGATATCATAAGGTGTTATTAATGGTAATAAAGGGCGGCGACGGGGCACCTTTGATGAGCGCACAACACGGCGGAAACGACTGCCTTGTGGTCCGATAAGCACTGAGTTTGAGGTTTGGTAGAGGTGTCATGGTAGAGGTGTCATCTCAGGATGGAATAGCGCAAACGACATGTGAAGTTATCAGATCTCTTATTAAAATATCCATATTTGTATGTATGGCGGTCATCAAATTGATTTTAGGTGCACGATTTGTGTTTTGATTAGCTGGAGAACAGTCTGGGCATATTCCAAATATGACCTCTGACAGACATGCGCCTTGTGCCCGTCCGGTTTCCTCGGACCCTGCCCAGACGTGAACTACACTGCACTATTGCGAGTGCAACTGAAACAGAAAAAGTGGTCTGGCTGGTAAAGAGCATGCGCTGTTTGCGCGTTGCCACACCCACCACACGACAAGCCACCCGGATTGGGACCCGAGGGCAGCGGGCTGCTAAGCGCTGTGTAAATTTAATTATTATGTATTAATATTTATAGATAAAGTGCTCTTATTGCTTTCAAATGTATTTTACTTTTTAGTACTTGAACACTTTAGGGGATGTGGCATAGTGGTTAAGGCTTTGGACTTTTCAAACCCTGAGGTTTTGAGTTCCAATCCAGCGACTGATAGCAGCCGCCTGTAATCCAGTAGGAAAAAAAGAAAATAAATGTAACCAGTTGTATTTTAAATGTTGTACAGTAAGTTGTCTAGGTTAAAGGCATCAGCCAAATAATAAGTAAATGTAAAATAGATACAGTGCATAGGTCGCCGTTCAGTTGTACTTAAGTTCTAATTTGAAAGTGCGTCCTGACGGGTTTGTCACAGGAAGACACCATATAATTAAAGCTTGTTTATCCATCCATGTATTATTCCATTAGGGGGTCAGCGATGGAGTAAATCAAGCACAAGGCCAAATTTATTATCCTGTGAATGCAGGCGGCAGTTCTCCAATAGACCAGTGAAAGTAACAAAGTACTAACAACAAACGAGGTGTACAACACCAAAAGTTAAATAAAACTATATAAGTAAAAACACCTCAGGGACGCTCATGCAGTTAGTTGCCTGGTAGTGCAGGGTGAAAGGCATGAACCAGGAGGACAACAAAAAAAAAAAAAAGAAAAAGAAAAAGACATTCAGCAGGTTTTGATTGTGAGGGACTAAAAGTAATGAATAGCATAATTAGACTCTTTCACGCTATAACTCGGTCAGTTCTTTAGAGAGTTGTGAACACATTAACAACAAAAATTCTTACCTGCTAAAAGCCTGCGATTAAGCCGCAGTACATAAACATCTTAACAAGTTGTTCACATTATCGTAGCTGATATGGAATTAACGTTATTAACGTCTTAACAAAACTGCGCACATTAAAAAAAAAAACAAAACAAAAAAACTGATATGAATTGTAAATTATTAATATCTTACCAATCTCAGGAAATGTTTTGCAAATGTTACTAAAGACCTAGCCTCATAATGGTGTCTCGTAAGAAACGTTTTTCAGCAGCCCAGGGTTGCACGCTCTTGCCAGTGATACGAGCAGTGATGACGAAGTGAATCTGTGAAAAAATGGCAGTGGAATCGAAATAGACAGTGAAATCGAAAGTGAGTCCGATGAATTCGAAAACAACGTTTGTGTCAATCGCACATGTGCAGTGTGCTGTTCAAAAGCAGATCAATCTGGAAAGAAAATCTGCAAGGGATCACGTTACGATTGTCCTGACTCTGACTATGGATTGTGTCACACAAAGGACACATTTTGACAGTATCTGCGATATTGGTATTCTTTTTCTTCTTATTATGATTTGTATCATTATTATACCTTCTACACTTCTGACTTTGTACTTTAAGCGTTTTACATGTTTTACAGTAGGAAGATGAGATTTAATAAATATGTAATTTTTTCAAGCCAAAAAATGCAATGCTTTTTCACAAAATAATGTAATGCTAAGGAGGCAATAAAATCTCGGGCGTTTCCTGGCTATGGAGCGAATATTTTGATGTTCTTGTTCCAGGAGGCACTTAGTTATTACCTGGTGCTCCATCATGCTGGAAAAGGCATTGTTCATCACCAAACTGTTCTTGGATGGTTGGGAGAAGTTGCTCTCGGAGGATGTTTTTGTACCATTCTGTTCTTAGGCAAAATTATGAATGAGCCCACTCCCTTGGCTGAAAAGCAACCCCACACATGAATGGTCTCAGGATGCTTTACTCTTGGCATGACGCAGGACTGATGGTTGTGCTCACCTTTTCTTCTCCGGATGCCCCAAACAATCAGAAAGGGGATTCATCAGAGAAAATGACTTTCCCCCAGCAGTCCTCAGCAGTTCAATCCCTGTTTCTTATATCAGTCTGTCCCTGATGTTTTTCTTGGCTTCCTTGCTGCCCTTCTTGACACCCACCAGGTCATCCTCCAAATGTCTTCACCTCACTGTGTGTGCAGATGCACTCACACCTTCCTGCTGCCATTCCTGAGCAGGCTCTGCACTGGTGGTGCCCTGATCCTGAGCCATGAATCAACTTTAGGAGATGGTCTGGTGCTTGCTCGACTTTCTTGGGTGCCCTGAAGCCATCTTCACAACAATTGAACCTCTCTATTCTAACTCGATCAGCATGACAGAGTGATCTCCAGCCTTGTCCTCATTGACACTCTCACCTGTGTTATCGAGAGGATCACTGAAATGAGATCAGCCGGTCCTTTTGTGGCAGGGCTGAAATGCGGTGGAAATGGGTTTTTTGGGATTAAGTTCATTTTCATGGCAAAGAGGGACTTGGGGAATTAATTGCAATTCATTTGATCACTCTTCATATCATTCTGGAATGCATGAAAATTGCCATCATAAAAACTTGTAGCGGTCAAGTGCCGCTAAGATTCACACCGTCAAGGTGACGGTGATTTATTTATTTTAGTGGTGGATTACCAGGGACAACCCCAGCCTTGGAACGACACACACACACACACACACACACACACACACACACACACACTACAGAGACCAAATAAAGCACCCTGGGAACATTAACCGATAAAGAATATAATGAAATTAAATTAACTAAATGAAAATAATAATACTACCCCTGACCCCTTCGGCGATATTACATTTAACAAAGAAACACAGTAAACACGCAGCAAAGTCCATGTAAACCAAACCGGATGAAATGAGAGGTGGTGAAGTTAAGTCCAGCGATCTGTATGTTGAGAGGATGAAAGAAAACTCAGTCCTACCGGTAGTTCCTGAAAGGATGAAGTCAGATGGATGGTTCAGGAGCGCTCCTTTTCTTGCAGGAAAGCCAATGAAACCAAACACAGTCCTCAGTATACAGGTAGACAGACGATCCAGACCCCAACAAATGAATACAGTCCAGGACACAATGATTAATTAAGGTTCAAATAACAGCAGGAAGCACGACAGATACACGTAACACACAACGCAACAAAACAAAACAAACTTTTTCCTTTCTTTGACACCTGCCCTTCTTTTAAACCCCTCTGGCCACCTTTGACCCCAACAGCCCATGCAAGGACTGCTGGGAGATGCAGTTCTAAGCCCTAGTAGCGTTGCTACAAACTGAGGCAGCAAACGTTGTGAAAATTAATATTTGTGTCATTCTCATATCTTTTGGCCGTGACCGTATGGTGTTAACCTGTTCTGTTTATGGGTGGGGGTCATGTTTACCTGCAGGAGGATCCTGTATGGAGTCAATTGGTAGAACTAATGAAGGCACCAAGCAAAATGCAAACCTGGAGACACCACCTGGAGAGCTGTGGTCAGCCAGTGATGAGGTAAGACACTCTCCTCCATAGATGCCACAATATTTGAGCTCTGAGTACACATAAAAGCAGCATTTGAAAAAAATGTCAGTAATGACTTCTTTATAAATACCTTACAGCCATTTCCTCCTTGGGGTCTTTAACTCTTTGTTGTCTTCCACATATGGCCAGTAGGCAGCAAGAGGAGGTCTGGAAAAAAAAATTCAAGTAGTAGCATGGTGACGCTGCATGGACATAATCCCATAGTCTGCTATTGCTACTCCACAAGACTGTCCAGATTCTCACCCAGGGCTGAAGAGTCAAAATGAGGATTGCAATTCAAATGTTTTGTGTATTGTTACTTGGGTGGACCCACCAATGAAGGACATCCACAGTAGATCAGGCCTACCTCTGTAAGGGTGAACAACATATTGTAAAACCTGTTTGGGCTCCATTACGCTTTTATTGAGATAGCTGCTCAACACTATTGAGTATCCACTGGTTTCAAGTAACTAGAGTGTTGCTTTCCCATGTGCCTTTTTCATTTGTAGGCTCCAAGCAAGAGCCATCTCATTTAGACCATTTGTCACCAGCCCTCTTCCTTGACTGGAGCAATAGCTGATGTAATTCAGCAGGCAATCATCCCCCTGTGGTAAAGTGAGGTCCGTGGCTGATTTCTGTCTTTTAAATAAATAATTGCTGCAGTCATGTCTTTGTGTGGGGGGCATGGTAGTGTGGCGAGAGCGGTTCCTATGCACGATGGGGGAGCGGATGGTCCTGCCGTTAGTGCACAGGTGTAGGATTGCTCGTGACCCTAATCGGTGGAGGTTAAAGGGAAAGAGAGAACAGAAGGCAGGACGAGGCGGAAGGAGCAGGAGGTGAGCGAGCTGAAGAGAGCAGGCTCAGGAGAGAGAAGGCAGGCAGCTGGGAAGACAGCCCCAGGACAGGAGTGCATGGCCGACACTCGCAGGGGTTGAACATGTCTGGAATACCGGGAAGGCAGCAGGGGTCGAGGGGGCATGAATCCCAGTGTGAGCGTCATGGTCATTGGGGACCCAAGCCTAGGTCCAGAGAGGGAGCCTTACTGTAGCCATGGGACAGCAGGGACCCAGACCTGGTTGAAGGTCAGCTGCACCTTTTGTTAGGGTGACTCCACTGCTGCAAGGCCTGTATGAGATAAGCAGAGGAGCCACCAGTTAAAGAGCAATACACCGGGCTTCCCTGCCAGCTGAGTTTTAACCTCGTTTTTAATTTTCTTTTAATTACATTATTTATTACTGAACTTTCTTGAAGCACTGCAGTTTTTGGACACTTGTTTTGTTTATTTCTTTCTTTTTAATAAAAACACTGAGCACATTGCACCTTCTCCTTGCTTGGTGTGTTTGTCCTCATTAGCTCAGCTCATGACTATCGACAGTGGTGGGTTCAAGAGGCTCCTGGTGACACCCGGTACCGTGGAGCCGACCTGCACCATCACACCCCCACACTGTCCCTTGTGGTATAAGACTTTTAAAGGCTTTGTAAAGGAAATGCCTACACCTATGAGTTCTCCTTTATTCTGCTGCCATGCACTAGGTGCATTATGAAATGATCCAAAGCACACAGGGGGCACTGGCCCTGCCTATTAAACTGGTCTTCATGGTTGTTTTTCCTTTGGATTCTTTTTAGCTCACATCAAAAAACAAGATGCAAGTAATGTGTCTTCCAGGTGTGGACTACGTGTCTTGGATTTATCAGTATGGGAAACAAAATTCCATAGACATCAAGTTTTTGGAACAGTAAGTTGTGATTCATTGTTAAATCTTGAAAGATGTAAGTCTGAAATGTCATATCTTTGAGTTGATATAGAAATTGGCATTTACTAAATGTGAAACCCAGGGTGCGCACAGCCTTTCTAACCCAACACAGACAGACAGTGAGGCGAGTTTAGCACAAAACATCCAGTTTATTTACAGTTCTTCACAGTGCACAAATCACCACAACCCAACACAGTCCCTTTTTTCTGCCAGTCCTTCCATCTCCACTCCTCCTCAGGCTTTGTCCTCTTCCTCCTGACTCTGGCCATTGACTTCTGTCGACCAGCCCCTTTAGGCTATATAGGGCACCCGGAAGGACTCCAGGCGACCAATGAGCTTCTTCCAGTTGCACTTCCAGGTGTTGCAGAAGTGCAGCCAAATAGGGCCCTGAGTATCCATGCGCCCCCTGCTGGTAGCCACAGGCCCCAGCAGGGTTGAGCTCTGTCATAAGTGTATAAGTTTAATATGTCACTGTGCTCTTTGCAAATATATATTTTAGAAATCTGCCTTTTTTTACTCACATGCACAGTGGACACAGATTTAGCGCAGGAGTTCACCATATAAGAACTGCTAGGCAAGCATTTTAAGACGAGACAAGGTAGGGACAACTGGGAAACAGGCAGTCACACTGAGGGACATTGTATACTATTTCTGTGGGTCAAAGTCAGCATGAAACTGTACCCTCTTTGCCTTGTTTGGAATGGCATGATTCACCTAAGTGGGGGCCTGCACGTGAAGAAAGTTTATAAAACCTTGGAACATTGCCCAGCACACTTTTGAAGCTGACGGACAGATGGAAGATAATGTTATCCGATCCTGAAAATCCTTTCACTGCATGGTGAAAATGGCAGACTCTACACATCGGGCCCCCACTCCTGAAGGTCTTGTCATGGCTTCCTTCGTCTGTTATGCAGCATCAGCCGTCATTAAAGAAAGCTAAGTTATTTCTCCTGTGTGATTTCTTACCACCATATCACTATGGTAGGGGTATTGCCTTTTTATATCATATCTATATAGATTTGGGTTATGTAACACGCCACAATTACAAAAGAACTCATTCCGAGGGAGCCTAAGCCCCCTGCTGGATACAAGCTCCCAAGCTCATGACCCATAGCCAAGGAGGCTGCCCTTAATCGGTCCAGGGGAGAAAATGTCCTGGAAATACTTTCTCACCCGGTCCTTCCATAATTAGGTCGTACCCGGTCGTCCACCACATACCTTAGCATATTGAACTGCTAACTTTCCAGATCAAGCAAGCTGACAGCCATAACACACCGAGGCTTCAAAACAGGAAAAAGAATAATTTTTAATGATTTTTTTCATCTACAGTATAAATAACCCAGCCATTTATAGCTACCATTCTCAAATCTGCTTAGTCCGGTTTGGGATCATAGTGCAATATGTATGGAGTTTCATGCAGTGACAGGCTTCATTTTCATTCATCAAACTTGTTTACATTTCAATTGCTGAGAATTTCAGTACTGGTGTGACTGAAACGTATGCAGGTACCCTTAAATGAAAGTCTGCAATGTGCACTTTAATCACGGTGTCTGAATTGTTTGATTTGTAATTTTAAACTGTGGAGCGCAGGGGTAAATCAATGAAAAATGTGGCTTTGTCCCAAACATTATGGACAGCACTATACAAATGAAGGGTTTGTCCTGCTGGATTAGAATTGACGTGTCATGGCGGCTCTATGCAGTATGCATACAAACTGTCAAAACCCCGTGCGTCAAATTCACATAGTAGTAGTTGATGCTTGAGCACAGAAGCACATGGAGAACATCAATTATTAATTAGATTTTTTTAACTCTTGTATTAGGTTTTCCTGCCACGTAAGAACTGATGAGCAAGAGTTTGCTAATGTGGTAGGCAAAAGAAAAAAAGAAGCAAAACATGAAGCGGCCAAACTTGCATATGAAGAACTTACACAAGACGGCAGTACACAGGTAATGTAAAAAAAATAAACCACAATCACAATTATAAGCTGTAATAAGTATATGTTTAATATGTCACTGTGCTCTGTACAAATATTTTGTAAATCTACTTTTCTTTCTACTCATAAGCACAGCTAACACCAAGCCAGATTCAGTATAGGGGCTCATCATTTAGAACTGTTAGGCAAGCATTAGAAGACAAGACAGGGACAACTGCGAAATGGGCATTGTATACTATTTTTGTGTGTCAAAGTCAGCATGAAACTGTACCCTCTTTGCCTTGTTTGGAATGGCATGATTCACCTAAGTGGAGGCCTGCACATGAAGAAAGAGTATAAAGCCTGGGAACATTGCCCAGGACACCTTTGAGGCCAATGGACGGATGAGAGACAACATCATCCAATTCTGAAAATCCTTCCAACACAGCAATGAAAATGGCAGACTCTACACATTGGACCCCCACTCCCGAAATGGGTTCTTGTCATGGCTTCCTTCATCTGTTATGCTGCTTAAGCCATCATTAAAGATAGCTAAGTTATTTGTCCTATGTGATTTCTTACCGCTGTATCACTAAAGGAGGGGTATCGCCCTTTTATATTATATGTATATGGTTTCGGGTGATGTAACACGCCGCAATTATAAAAGAACTCATTCCAACAAGGAAGCTAGTGCCCCCTGCTGGATACATAGGCAAATATAATTTTATTTTATTTTATTTTTATATTTTGTGAAGAGGTGGGTTTAATGTAAATTTCGAGACACAAAGCCTTGTTTCTTTTTTTAATTCATATCAGTATGTCTCTATTTTGTAGTAGCGTTTTCTGGTCAGGCTTGATTTCGTCTGCCCCAGAAAGCGTTGACGTTGTTGTGATTGCTGCAAAGGGGGAGGCCAGAACCATGAAACCCTTCTCTGAAACACATCTACCAATACAAGTTAAAGATATTCATTTGTCTATAACTAAATAACAAGACACTTTGTTAGTCACCTCAGTTATCTGTTTTCTGCTGAGGGAAAAAGTATGACGTCACTGCGGCCATATTTGTAGTGCCAAATCCTGAGATGTAATTAACGTGAAGAATGTAGTCATGTGATGTATTTAAATGCGTCACATAAACAAAATGGGGATAAAAGTTTTCCAATTTGCTTTGAAATGATCAAATAATCTCATACAGAGTCAAAAACATAAAATAACCCAAAATAAACATGTTTACATTGTAAGGTTTCTAAACTTTCTTGGGGCTTCCCTCAATGGGATGACATGCTGAAGAGCGTCCCAAAGTGCAATCATCGCAACTATGAAAGATAGCCTGTCAGTTGCCGGGGCAACTGTGGGCTCCTATCGCTGTGGCAGCTCGCCGAGAAAACAAATCCAAAATGACTATGGTCACGCTATGAGCACCTGCCGTTGATGGGTGATGCAAGGAACATTATAAATGCAGGGAACAGGATTACTTGGCCATTAACCTGGCCACAACCCTGCCTGACTACTGTGTCTGTGTATAGTAGAGCGATAGATCCCACTACAATAAATAACCATGCTGTTCCTGTTTCAAGCGGAATAAAGTTGGTGTTGCTAAAGTACTGAGACTCAGCCTCGTGTTTTGGGGTGCAAGACAGTGACTCATGCGTCACAACATGCAGGAATGATGGAATGTGGCTGTTATCCCTGACAGAGTTTTAGGAGTTCTCTCAAGAAAGGTTCTGATCAAAATGAAACATTCAGCTCCGAATAGCTTGTTAAACCTTATTCACTTAACTCATTTAAAATGCTATCAGACTGATATTTGAAGACACCCTAAGTAGCCTAAGTGTCTATTGGACCAGGGCTTCCCAAACCAGTTTAAGCTAAGGTTCCAAAAATGTTTTACCAACTAGTCAGTGTACCCTAATGCTTCAATGCAGAGCATAATCTTGGTTACTGCTAACAGTTGTCACACTGCAGGAGTTTTGGTAAATAGTAGACCTGCTATTCAGAGCAACCATTTAACTACAGCAGACCGTACGTACGAGGTGTGGCAGAAAAGTAATGAGACTGGCAACACTGCAAGCGAACTGGCAACGCTGCGCTGTTGTCCTTGATAGAGCACGTGTATTAGTACCCTCCTATAGCTCAGTGCAAGTTTCAACTCCTTCCGTTAACTACGTGATTTTTGTGACTGCTATTAGCGAAGTTGTGTTTTTGGTTGTGCGTCACGCAAAATGGAACAGTGGAATTTGGAGCAACGTTGTGCCATTAAATTTTGTGTTAAGCTTTGAGAATCGGCAAGTGTGACGTATGAAAAGTTAAAACAGGCCTATGGGGAACATTCTTTATCCCGAGCTCAAGTTTTTCAGGGAGGCCTTCAACTTCGAAAACCAATGAAAACATCAAACGTGTGAACACTCTTGTGAGATCAGACCGTCGTTTAACATTAGGAATGTTGAGTGAATAATTAAATTTGAACAGATTTACAGTTCATCAAATTTTGACTGAACATTTGCACATGCGAAAGGTCTGTGCCAAAATGGTGCCGAAAAACCTCACAACTGAGCAGAAGGACAATCGAAAAAACGCATTCCTGTGGTTCCCCAGCCCCCTTATTCACCTGACCTCAGTCCGTGTGACTTTTTCCTTTTTCCTAAACTGAAAAATGTCCTCAAAGGACATCATTTCGGGACTTTAGAAAACACCCAAAAGAGTGTAACGGACATGCTGAAGACCATACCGGTTGAAGACTTCCAGCGCTGCTACCAACAGTGGGAACAACGTCTCCATCGATGTGTAGCTGCCCAAGGGAACTACTTTGAAAGGGATAACATTGATGTTTGAAAAAAATAAAAAACTTTGGTAAATAAAAAAATCAGTCTCATTACTTTTCTGCCACACCTCGTAGTGTAGTACTATGTAGCTCTTTCAAACAGACAGGACAATTTTGAAAAAAGGATGGAGATAAGGGGAAAAATGAAACAATTCCAAAAGATCTTAAATGAAAAACAAATATTTGCAAAGTTACTAAGGAGAAGGCGTTAAGTCTTTTTGGGTACAAATACAGGATGGGAGAGGAGAAGCTAATCAGAACGAGGTAAAAGAGATAAAGAAATTGGAAAAAAAGAGTAGGAAGACCAGCAAGAAGATGGGTTAATGACATCAATGAATGGCTGGGAGGAGGAGAATGGACAGTCATAAAGATGACCAAGGAAAGAGCAGAATTCTGGAAATCATCTGTAAAAGAAGGAAATGGACCATTGGCCTTCACGGTCCCTAGATGGACTACAGAAGATCGCTAGTTCTGGAACCCTTTCAAAAACTGTATCATCATTTTTTTTGGTCTTAAATTGTTAAGTATTGAGCTTTCATTAGACATAACTAAAGGTGATAGTTCTTAACTTAACAATAATTCCAACCATATTGAATATGGCAATTTATAGATTGTTTTATCTGTGTGTGGGTTTGTAACTTTTCTTATATATGGCATATGCTTTATTTAATGGATTATTTTTTCATGTAAGAACAGTAGTGTGATTTGATATAGAATAAAAAGTGGAAAGCCTAAAATGTCCAAACTTTAAATTTACAAAAATGATATTGTTACGCACAAATTCAGATCGAAAGAAGTAGAAAAATAGCTTAGAAGTTACATAAAAGTTAAGGGCAACAAAAAAGAATACAACACAAAGTCATTCTGAAACCTGAGCCTGCTTCATGATGGCCCAGTTCTGCTTTGAGGACCAGCCTGTTCATGTATGTACAGCATATATGGGTATTAGTAGCTTAAGCAGTACTGTAATTGTACAGAGTACCATAAACGTGCCAAAAAAAGCATAACACTGCCTGCAACACTTTAGTTTAGGTACTGAAAAAATGTATTTATTACTAATTTACTGTTATGTAACAAAACCTTAACAAAGGCTTCTTTTGTTCAACATAACACTTCTAAAATATCAGCAGATGGGTCATTCATCAATGTGCTGTGTGGCATACTGACATGCTGGTAAAATGACTTGTCAATATGAAGGATTCACAGGTCTTACATTAAATATGAAATAACGAGAGAAACCACTTCAGAGTGACATTCTATTAGCGGGTCACATTGCAGAGATGAATAAACACTTTACGGATGCTTTGTAAGTGTTATGAAGACCCAAAGAAGTATTTGTTAAGGTCCTGTTACATAAGAGTAAAGGAGTAAGAGGTGTAATTTTTCAGTACCTAAACTAAAGTGTTCCCAAAAAACTGTGGTGCCTACTATTCCCAGACTTTCTGATCTACTGATCTTGTCTCTCCCATGTTATCATCTGATATTTACTTTATTTTTTGTGGGAATTATGGAGTCCTTTATGATATGTATGCATCCATTTTGGAGTTTTTCTGCCTAAGGAATTCATTTTTAACATTTTTATGTTCCTGAAAAGTTTTTATTGTTATATTGCAATTTTGTGATGGATACCATGAAGACATACCCAGAAGGAATGAGGATTCCTTAAGTATCCAAAATTAGATAAACTTTGTGTAGGTTAGCAATTCTCTAGTGTGTAATTACTTTCTATTGGTTTTACGAAAAATATTTCTGGCTTAATGACTTTGACTCTATATTAATGTGCTGGATTTGATGAAAGATATTGTTGCCTTTCTGCTTAGCAGAATCATCTTGACTTTTGACTGCATCTATCTCCCGGTCCTCTCTCATTACAATTTCTTCTGTCTCAGAGGTGACTCAGAAACACCTCCTGCTTTAAATCTACTGTACATTTGCAGGGACTTAAACCTTCTGCCCATATGAGGACTTCTTGTAAGAAGAACAGATTGTGAATAACAATAATGTTTCCAGTAAATTAATTAGCTCTTAGTAGTATATTTCATGATGTTTGCTCACTGTGTCATTCTGGATCCTTTCCTGTAGTCTGCGAGTAGAACAAAGTGGAGTATGCCGTCAGTGAGTGAAGACTATATATCTTGGCTTCATCAGTATGGGAAAAAGAACCGCACCTCTGTCAGATTTGTGGAAAGGTATGTGGCTACTCACTGTTACCTTGAACAAGTCTAATTTGTATATACCAGTATTAGGTGGCACCTCAGCATAGTGGTTAGCCATTCAGAGTCCAAGGTTCAATTACTGACCTAATCATTGTCTGGGTGCAATTTACAAGACCTCACTTGTTCATGTATGTTTGCTCACACCTAAACAGGCCTGGTGTGAGCAATTGTGGGTGTGTTTGTGTGGGCCAGAGTGTGCTTTAAGAGGGACTGGTGTGCTGACCAGTTTTGGTCCATACCTTTCATCCAGTAATGTTGGAACTGGCTTCAGCTCTCTGTAACCCTTAACTGGAAAAAATGGGTTTAGAAAATTAATGCATGAATAAATAAATGTGAATGATTTCAGTTCTGGTGATACATGTAAAAAGTGTGGAGAAGACATATGTGTGTTTGTACAGGTTAGGACCTTTGCACCTCTAAACATAGCTGCAGGATGTTTGGATTTTTGATTTCTGGTGTTGTGTTTTGCAATTAATAGCTCAGTCATATTGATATCCCAAGCATAACAATACTCCTTTATATTAGAACAAAGAGTTGGTCACCAAAGTGTCTTGATTCAAACCTGAGAGTCTGTTTACTACCAGAGTGTCCAGAAACCAAGGAGGATCTACATTGGAGACAGGATTTTGTTTAATGAAACAGAGGGCCGTTCTACATCAATAGGTGCCATAAACCTTTCCTATAGAATTATACTTTCAGATTCAAAATGCAGTTTTTCAGTCTCATACTGCTTAGAAAGCATTAGCTTTGGCATGCTTCTACTTCAGCTCAGCGCAAAACAATGCAACTAAACCCACTTTTAAAAAAAAAAACCCAATGAGCTTGTTGGCACTTAAAATGTTTAGCAGAATTCAAATAAGTTGTGCTTTTAGGATCTGTGAATATGATGAATGGATGTTCAGCTCCTTTTAGCCAGTGGCACTGCTCTCCTAAGGCTAACGTTTTGGTAAAAAATTCTCAACTGTGGTTTGCCAAAGTGAGTGTTTTATTTTTTAGAAAAAAATGTACATGGGTTTAATATGTTGGTACCTAAGAAGAGATGAAAAAGAATGGTATCTACAGCAACAATGGAGGCATCAACCTCAACTGTGAACTTACATCTGGTGTGGACCACCAGGGCGCATATGGCCGCCCTAACCTGACACAGACGGGCAGACACACAAATGTAGCACACAACACACCTTTATTTACATAGGGGTGACAGGTTTTTCTCACTCACAGCACAGTACAATGCACCACAGATCAATTTACAGTCCTTTTCTTCTCTCTCTTTCCACCTCCACTCCTCTTCCAGCAAGCATCATCTACTTCCTCCCGACTCTGGTCCCTGAATGGAATGAGGCGGTCCCTTTTATGTTGGTCCTGGGGGTGCTCCAGGTGGCTCAGTAGTGTTACCTATAATCACTCCCAGGTATGACGGAAGTTAAAGGTAAAGCTCTGCAACTCCCCCTGGTGGCCCCCATGGAACTCAACAGGGCTGAACCAAACTCCAACTGCCATTGTGCCCTGCGGGAATCCAGGAGGGCTGCCCTCTAGCATCTCAGGGGAGATAGTGTCTTGCAGACGCGCTCTCCCCCGGCCCTTCCATGCAGCTGGTGTCCCGGGCAGGTAATGGCCATTGCCGCCCACCACACTGGATATCTCAGAAAAGGATCTTTTGTAAATGAGTCTTTCAAAAGCTTATTAAGAATCAGTAGTCAATTGAACCATACTGGCAGTCTTTGCAGAAAAAGCAGTAATTGGTGCACCAACAAACTTAAGTTTTTAGTGAAGCCGTCGTTACACTAATTTAGCTGATTTAGGGGCTTGTCACTACTTTATTTTCACCTCATTCACACTCATTCCAGAAGGCTGGAGACTGTTATAGCCACAAATAGGGCAGCAACTCCATATTAAGGCCCATGGTTTTAGAATGGCATGTCCAAGGTCATATAGGTGTAATAGCCGTGTGTCCACAAACTTTTGACCATGTAGTGTACCATTATGGATTTGCTGCACATCATCTCCATGACTTGCTAACACTGAGGATTTTTAGCAGCAGAGGTTTGTTAGGAAATGCTACTGGGACACCTTCATACCAACGGAAATACAGCTGTATAACACATCATTGTGAATGCCAAGTCAGAAGTTATCTATCTATCTATCTATCTATCTATCTATCTATCTATCTATCTATCTATCTATCTATCTATCTATCTATCTATCTATCTATCTATC
>JANRMT010062826.1:7437994-7453898 GCA_026402145.1 Polypterus bichir lapradei | reverse complement strand
ATCTATCTATCTATCTATCTATCTATCTATCTATCTATCTATCTATCATTAATTTTCTTACAACATCATTCTAAAACACACCAGTTAGGGCTGTCTGGGTGCCATAGCCTATAAAGCAGGAACCAGTCACAGGCAGTGTGCTAGTTTATCTGTGACTGTTCAAACACAGACCCTCACTCATGTGACATAATTAATCTCATATACATAACATTAGATTATGGGAGGAAAACAGAAGTAAACGTGGCCTAGAAAAAAAGTCACTGCACACACACAAAGTCAGGATTCAAACTCAGGATGATAAATCTATGAAGCATCAACTAACACTACTGAAACACCATGCTTCCCAATATTCATGAAAGTCCTAATATAAAATAAAAAGAAGATTAAAATATTTTGAAATATATTTCTGGTGATTATCATGACAATAAAACATTCTTTTAAAAATGCTAATTATAATGAAGCTGAGAAACTAAAGACAAAATTGGATCTGTCTTATGTGAATAAGGAGCTTAAAGGCAAAAGCCATGCAGGATTACTTTTATGCTTGATCTTTCTATAAAGGTCTTCATTTATTACAACATGTTTGATTGTCAAAATAGCTCGGAAAAATTAATCAACACTTCCACCTTAAAAAAAGATAAGTGTCTGTATGTTTGTCCTTGTTCATTTGTTTATTTGCTTTTTTACATTTTTTGTCAGGTTTGCTGGACAGTTCATAATTGGTAACCAGGAATTTGGTAATAGTGTAGCTGAAAGAAAAAAGGAAGCAAAACATGAAGCAGCAAAGATGGCATACGAGGAACTCACTAAAAACAGCCATGCACAGGTAATGGGAGACATCTTGACAGTTCAAAATTCATAAATGTCTGTAAGTCTGGATTTTTAAAGAAACAATACTGTGAAAACAGTGGCATTTTGTTTAATTTAATTATCATTAGGCATGAATAAATGTGTAAATACCTATTTTTACAAAAATACTGTAGTTACCCACCTAAATACAGCATTTCATCTGTAAAGGGACTAATATTTGAAAATTAATTCAAGTACACATTCCTGTGAAAAAGGTTAAAAAAGGCAGCCTATAATAACATGGCTACGTCAGTTTTTTCTTCCTAAAGTCCAAAGGCATCCTTTCCACCAAGTTTGCAAAAATTTGTTAAACAGGTACTGTACTTCAGTCCATCTCAGCTGTCACACTGTTAAGTAAGTAACTCAGTCTTATGCTAATGGCCTTTTTTATTAGTAATTAAAAAAAAATGACTAATTTTGCTCCACACAAGGACTTGGCAGTTAATATTTTTTTTTTTGTATTGGTGTGAATAGTATACTGTGGAGAACTTTTAATAGACATACCCCAATGAAAGTTACAATCTATGTTCAGGTTTCAAGCTAGAATTTTTGGCTGCAATGAAGCATGATGGTGTTATGTTTCACATAGTCCGGCCCTCTCTATGTCTTTTTACATTCTTATTACTACTACAGCTCTCATGGGACAGAACAGACACCTTGACATCATTTTACATAGATGATTTCCAAAAACATCATTAAATAAATTCCTAGGTCTATAATGGATTGATGATCTGTGGCAACAGAGTTGTGATCCCAGAGATGTATCTAATATCCCACATTAGACATGCTGTATGTTACATTGTGAGTAGGTTTTGGATTCCAAAGTGCATTGTCTAACCTACACCATGAGCCACTTAACAGCAGGGTAGCCATAAGTGGCCAAAAGAAACATGAGAAATGAATTTAAAAGATGCCTTCCTTTATTTTTTCCTAGATTACAAAAAAATCTAAAATACAGAAGACTCTACATGGAACCAGCACTGTAACACCAAGGTAAATTTAGATTTTGTTTGTTAGTTAAAAATAATAAAAAAATGGGAGTGTGCTCCCCTCGACTTTCTTGCATACTGAGATAGAGAAAAAGGTCATCAGAACCCCTTCCAATTGCGCAATATTTCTCAAATATCATATGTCTTTGTTTCCCATCATAACTAATTGACACAGTCATTCATCTCTGTTTGTAACCAAACTTTATATTCAAATGATATTTTTGCACTTAGGGAGGTCTAAAATGGAGGTGGAATTTTTTCATGATTACATATGCATTACCTAGATTACGTTTAAAGTAAAAAGAATTACAGTCACCTAAAAACATTAAAAAAGTGTTAGTATTATATAATATTTGTTACAATAAATTGCTATAGGTAAAACTGCATTTAGCTACATTAATTATGACAATAATGGCAGAAATAAAAAAAATTATAAAATTAAATGCATTACCAGGAACACAACGGGAACATAGCAGCTTATTGTTCCCTTTATATTTATGTGGCATGTTCAATGTTTACACATTATTGTTAAACTGATGATGTATAAATTAAAATAAAATTAATAATAGTTATTGAAAGAATATGTGTTATATTGAATACAGTTTTTAATATTGTGTACACATTTATATTTCATGATAAAAAAATTTGGATGGTTGCTTAAATAAAATACTACTACTTGAGTAATTTTTCTCAAATGTCATATCTGCTTGCTTTTAATCATTATAAATCTCTATATAAAATTTGAATCATCTATCTGTAATTATAACCACAGTTTACTTGAAAATTTGTGAAAGTATTATTATTTATTATTAATTATAGTATAATTAAAGTACCACGTCTGGTCACCAGAAGTGGCCCAAAAGTTGATAGGATTCCTTATATTTCATATAAAGCAGGTGTACAAAATCCCATTGACGGAGGTGAAAGCGTTTTCAAGTTATCGTGTTTACACAGAGACAGACATCATTTCAAAAATGGTATTTTCAGACCCAGGAAGGTCTAAAACAACAAGATTCATCAAACTCTTGAGGCTGAATTTTTCCACGATTCCTACTGTATACTTTCTCTATAATATGTACAGTATGATATGAAAGTAAAAAACAAAAAACATGTAATAATTGATTTAATTACATACAAAAATTCTTAACTTATACATCCCCTTTCTAAACTAAATACTTTCCGCTTTATAAGTTTAGAGCCCATGTTTGGTAGTGGAGAGTCACAGAAGCTTCAGAGATTTATTTCATATTTAAGAAGCCAGTTTTTACTGCTAAATCAGTAATATATACGTGCTTCATTTTAGTTAACTCAGCTTGTTAAGATTCTTAGCTCTTAATTGCTTCTTTTTGTCTTAAAGGAGTAGTCTACCCAAAATATTTTTAGCATGTTGCTTAACCCATGTAGTTTGTGGAAATCGGCAAGCACATTCTTTAATGTCATGTTTGCATGCAGAATGGAGAAAATAAGGTTTCTGACAAAAAAGGACCAACATTGAAAAACAGCAAACAACACCAATCCATCCATGAAAAAAATCTCACATTACTCATATCGCCTAATCCATGTGTTATGTCATCAAGTTGTTACCTCACATTGTCCCAAACATATATTTTAATGAAAATTTGCTAAATAAATCTCTTCTGGGAAATGTACTTGTGAAGAAATTACTAATGTAGGCCACTGTCTTTGAACAGTAGGAATGCAATTAGCTGGCAACAACTTTATTTAGGTTTATAGGGTCATTACTGTCTCATGTACAGAATACAGTGAAATTCATACTTACCTGTACATAAGCTAACGCTCATACAACATGTTACCACTCTCTGGTGCCATGGTTAGTTCAGCAGATACCAGTGTAATGTGCCTGTATATACTTTTCAGACTGAAACATGTTTTTAAAACAAGTAAGACATATAGTATTGATTAATTGTGCACAATAAGAATACATGTACTATTTTATGAATATATATAAACCCCTGTGCTGTTACTATCAGTAAAGCGGCTGCTGCCACAAGCAACAATGCAAAATGTCAGTGTCCACCAAAACAAAATGGCACCATGAACACCTCATCAAACATAATGATCATGCAGATTAAATAAACTTGTCAGGGTACCACATCAATTAAACTCAGAAATCAAAACATTTATTGTTCAAATTATAAACATTTAAAGGTTTACATCATGTAAAGAGTACAGTGAAGTTTTTGTTTGCATGTGTTAACCAACATGCAACACATCGCGACTCCAGTGACTATTACAATAGACAGATGAAAGTCAAACTTGCGACCACGGGATCTGTGGTGGACATTAGCGCAAGAAAACATGGCACAGCCTTACTGTGTGATTTGGTTACTTCAGTTTATGAAGCTTTGGATTCAGTGTCCTACTAGGAGTGCACATCTGGAAAGTCTACTGTAAATGTGGAACGCCCAGTCCATGAGCTGTTCACTGTGCTCCTGAAAGATGATGCATTGGTCAAAACACCAGAGCCCACCCTCTCAGCTTTGATGGGTCAAAATGACAGTCCCAATTTCAAGGCCTTAGGCCACTATGCAATTCAAAATTCATTCTTTTAAATGTATATTTGTAGTTATGTTACTTTTTGTCTTGTATGTTTGTTTCATTTTGTGATAGCTAGTGTGCTACATTTTGTTGCTCAGTGAGTGAATATGGAATAATTACACAGCAATAACAATCTGCCTTTCTTATTTACTGTGTTTTTGTAGTTCTTCTGTGGTAGGAGATGTTGAAATGAACTCATTCACAATGCCAAGAAGACTGAATGTCAGGCAATCAAGGTAAGTTCTCTTTTTTAAGTGTTTTGATTTTACAATCATGTATAGCGCAGGGAATAATGTGAAGTCTGATGCTCTTTGAAGACATTATGATCCAGACGAAACTATCATAGAATCAGAAAACATAATACCCCTCTACAAAATAGCAGGTGTCACTATAGCTGATTGTGTCATAAGGGAGGTCAAGGCTCTTCAAGGGCTATAGTGCATGAGGGTAAGTATAAATGTTATGTACATCTTGTTAATGAGGAGAATGGATGCATAGTCACACATTTCTGACCAGAATAAGGTACCCATGAGGAAATATTATGTGCCACCTGAATTAAGGACACGGGTGTGGAATGGGCACACCTATCCACCATGTATGGACAGCTTGGTGTCACAGTCTTTAGAATTATTCAAAAGTTATTTTTGATGGGAGAAGATGGGATAAAAAGTACACGATGTTGTGTTAGCCTGTGAAGGGTGTAACAGGGTAAAACTTTCCCAGGAGCTCTCACTTAGGTTACTTCAGGCAATTCTGCCCCCTAGTTGATGCAGCAGTCAATTCTGATGGATTTTGTGACAGACTTCCCCAATCTCCAGGGCAATACAACAGTTTTAGCTGTTGGGGATCGTTTTTTTTTAAGTGTGCTTATTTCATCTCAATTGAAATGCTCCCATCAGCAAGAGAATTGTGGATATATTCTTTCCAAAGTAGTCTGATTAGTAACTCTTCCTCAATTATTTCTGATTGTGGTCCTCATTTTGTGTCTTGCTTTTGGTGTTAATGAACATACAACACAATACTACTCTCTGGCTGCATGATTAGTGCAATAGACACAAGTATAATCTGTTTGTAATACTTTTTAGACTAAGATATATTTTTACATAACTGACAAAAGTATTAATGATTGTACACAATTGTAAAATGTTAACTATTTTATGAATATACATAAACCCTCACAAATAAAGTGGATACTGCCATGAAAAAACATGCAAAATGGTAGAGAGAACCACCAAAATAAAATGGCACAATGAAACAG
The DNA here is from genome assembly GCA_026402145.1 of Polypterus bichir lapradei. Taxonomy (NCBI): domain Eukaryota; kingdom Metazoa; phylum Chordata; class Cladistia; order Polypteriformes; family Polypteridae; genus Polypterus; species Polypterus bichir. The sequence continues at coordinate 7,448,243 of JANRMT010062826.1, read as the reverse complement.
TCAACAAGCATAAATGAAGTGCTCAGGGTACCAAATCAATTAGAGTCAGAGATTGAACCATTTACCATTCAAAAATTTAAAAAGATATCTGGATAAGGAGGAGGAGGTTAGAAGCATGCACTGATACAGTGTGTTGCCGCACACACCACATGACAAACTACCTCAGGATCCCAGATTAGGACCTGAGTGCAGCCATGCAACAGGTGACACCTCAGCACCACACAGGGCAGTATCAGAGTACAGTGAAACTGTTACTTACATGTTCTTTTTTTAAATTTTTAATAATTTTATTGTAATCATTCCATACAAATCGATCAATTTTTACAAAAAATAGGATTGAGATTGAAAAACAAGTCGACCCCCACCCCTGACAGAGCGAGCATGGCCAACGGGGTAAAACTTAAGGCTTGTAAACATACCTAAATTGATGAGTTTAATAGACCAATAGAGATGAATGGAAAAGAAAAAGAAATGAGGAGATAATTGCTTCCTCTGTGCTTTAAGAGCTTATTCTAAAATATTATTGATTAGATCCTGCCAGGTTTTGAAAAAATTCTGTACAGACCCTTTAACTGAATATTTGATTTTTTCCAATTTCAAATAGTATAAAACATCGGTTTCCCACTGACTTAAAAGAGGAGAGTTAGGATTCTTCCAGTTTAGCAAAATAAGTCTGCGTGCCAGAAGTGTAGTGAATGCAATCACAGTTTGTTTGTCCTTCTCCACTTTAAACCCATCTGGAAGAACCCCAAACACAGCTGTTAATAATAGGTTAGGAGGGATTGTGAGACCAAGGCTGTCTGAAAGGCACTTAAAAATGTTGATCCAAAATGATGTTCATTTGGTGCAGGCCCAAAACATGTGACCCAGTGAGGCTGGGACTTGATTGCAGCGTTCACAGGTTGGATCTTGCCCTGGAAACATTTTGGAGAGTTTTAGGCGAGACGGATGTGCTCGATATATAATTTTGAGTTGAATAATTGTATACTTTGCGCATATGGAGCTTGAGTGAAGTCTCTGCATTGCTACCTTCCACTCCTTTTCTGATATATTAATTAAGAGATCTTCTTCCTATTTTCCTCTTGGATCTTTGAAAGGGAGGGACTGTAAAATAATTTTATATATTGCAGAGATGGTGTCTAAGTCCTTGAAATTGAGCAATATTTTTTCCAACATGGACAAGGGTGTAAGATGAGGAAAATCGGGCAGGTTCTGTTTAACAAAGTTCCTAATTTGAAGATAGTGAAAGAAATGTGTAGCTGGAAAGTTACATTTGGAATGTAATTGTTCATAGGATGCAAAGACGTTGTCTATATAAAGATCTCTAAGCAGTTTAATCCCAAATCTTTTCCAGATATTAAAAACTGCATATGTTTGCGAGGGTTGAAAGAGGTGGTTCTCTTACAGAGGTGCCACAAATAGAAGCTTCTCCATCTTAAAATGCTTTTTACATTGGTTCCATATTCTGAGTGAGTGAAACACAATTGTGTTATTAGTATATTGCCGATAAATTGGGTCTATTGGGGCACAAAGCAGGGAATATAAAAAAGTACTGCAGCATTTTACTTCTATTGCGGACCAAGCCTGTGTATGTTCATCTATTTGTGTCCATGTTTTTATAGCTTGTATGTTTGCTGCCCAGTAATAAAACTGAAAGTTAGGTAGAGCCATGCCACCTTCTGCCTTAGGTCTTTGTAGGGTTGCTCTTTGGATACGTGGATGTTTTGAGTTCCAAATAAATGAGGTTATTGTTGAATCTAATTGCTTAAAAAATGATTTATTGATGTATATTGGAATGTTTTGAAATAAAAAAAGAAGCTTAGGAAGAATATTCATCTTAACAATGTTAATTCTTCCAGCTAGAGTGAGATGAAGGGTTGGCCATCTATGCAAGTCTTGCTTAATTTTTTCCATACAGACTGCGAAATTTTGTTGATAAAAAGCTTTGTGTTTACTTGTGATGTTAACCCCTAGGTTTTTAAACTGATCTGCGACGATAAAAGGTAGGGTGTCTAATCTAATATTATATGCTTGAGAATTCACTGGAAAGAGTACACTTTTATTCAGATTAATACTGAGACCAGAGATCTTTTGAAATTGTGTAAGTGCTGTTAAGACTGCAGGCACAGAATTTTGTGGGTCTGATATATACAGTACCATATCATCTGCATATAGAGAAATTTTCTGTTCCAGTCCTTCTCTGAAAATCCCCTTTATCTGATCAGCATTTCGACAGTGAACTGCCAGTGGTTCAATGGCGATTGCAAATAGCAGCGGTGACAAGGGGCATCCTTGTCTGGTACCACGTTCTAGTTTAACGTAGTCTGAACAAATGTTGTTAATACAAACTGAAGCTTCTGGATTGGTATATAGTAGTTTGATCCATGCACAAATATTCAGGCCAAACCCAAATTTCTGTAATGTAGTGAAAAGATATTTCCATTCAATTATGTCAAATGCTTTTTCTGCATCATGTTAAAATCAACATGGCAAACATTGTCACTCTCAAGAGCCATTATTAGTTCAATAGATACCGTGTGTGTGTGTGTGTGTGCTTGTTTGTATGCTTTTCATGCTGAAAAGTATTTTTTACACAAGTGTAGCACCCTCCTAGTTGGGTATAATAGTAAACTTAGAAGTAAGCATCAGTGACACAAATTTTTTTTCCCCTTTCTTACACACTTGTTCAACACTCTCCCCCACCTCGCTTTGTCTCCACACACTCTTCTTCTCAACTCCCCAAGAAAAACAAAAATCATTGGAGTACTAAGGGTGTGCTATACCTTGATTGGTAGTGGCTTCTGGCAGTAAAAGCAATGCAAAACGGCAATATCCACCAAAAGAAATTAGCACCTAGAAGACATCACCAAACCAAATGATCATGCAGATTAAATTAATTGTGTTGGGTACCATGTCAAGTAGGGATTGAAACTGGAAGAATTTGGTGCTCAAAATTTTCATTTATAACATCATTATTGTCATGTGTACAGAGTACATTGAAATATGTACATGCATGTGCTAATGAACATGAAAACACTTTGCCATTCTCTACTGCCATGATTAGTGAATTTAATAATAGATAAAATTCAAACTTGTAACCACAGACTCCGTGGCAGACATTAATGCAAGAAATATTTCACAGAATTACTGTGTGAAGTGGTTGCTTTAAGTCATGAAGCTCTGGATTCAGTGTCCTTTCAGAAGTCAACATCTGGAATGTCTGCTATCTATGGGCCACTCACTGTACAGCTGGAAGACAATGTGCCAGTCAAAGCACTTGAGCCCACCCTCTCAATTATGATGGATGAAAGCGGCAGTCCAAATTTCAAGATCACTGTGCAATCCTGCTTTAATTCTAAATGTTTTAAATGTGTATTTATACACTCGCCTAAAGGATTATTAGGAACACCTGTTCAATTTCTCATTAATGCAATTATCTAATCAACCAATCACATGGCAGTTGCTTCAATGCATTTAGGGGTGTGGTCCTGGTCAAGACAATCTCCTGAACTCCAAACTGAATGTCAGAATGGGAAAGAAAGGTGATTTAAGCAATTTTGAGCGTGGCATGGTTGTTGGTGCCAGACGGGCCGGTCTGAGTATTTCACAATCTGCTCAGTTACTGGGATTTTCACGCACAACCATTTCTAGAGTTTACAAAGAATGGTGTGAAAAGGGAAAAACATCCAGTATGCGGCAGTCCTGTTGGCGAAAATGCCTTGTTGATGCTAGAGGTCAGAGGAGAAGGGGCCGACTGATTCAAGCTGATAGAAGAACAACTTTGACTGAAATAACCACTCGTTACAACCGAGGTATGCAGCAAAGCATTTGTGAAGCCACAACACGCACAACCTTGAGGTGGATGAGCTACAACAGCAGAAGACCCCACCAGGTACCACTCATCTCCACTACAAATAGGAAAAAGAGGCTACAATTTGCACGAGCTCACCAAAATTGGACAGTTAGACTGGAAAAATGTTGCCTGGTCTGATGAGTCTTGATTTCTATTGAGACATTCAAATGGTAGAGTCAGAATTTGGCGTAAACAGAATGAGAACATGGATCCATCATGCCTTGTTACCACTGTGCAGGCTGGTGGTGGTGGTGTAATGGTGTGGGGGATGTTTTCTTGGTACACTTTAGGCCCCTTAGTGCCAATTGGGCATCGTTTAAATGCCACGGGCTACCTGAGCATTGTTTCTGACCATGTCCATCCCTTCATGACCTCCATGTACCCATCCTCTGATGGCTACTTCCAGCAGGATAATGCCCCATGTCACAAAGCTCGAATCATTTCAAATTGGTTTCTTGAACATGACAATGAGTTCACTGTACTAAAATGGCCCCCACAGTCACCAGATCTCAACCCAATAGAGCATCTTTGGGATGTGGTGGAACGGGAGCTTCGTGCCCTGGATGTGCATCCCACAAATCTCCATCAACTGCAAGATGCTATCCTATCAATATGGGCCAACATTTCTAAAGAATGCTTTCAGCACCTTGTTGAATCAATGCTACGTAGAATTAAGGCAGTTCTGAAGGCGAAAGGGGGTCAAACACCGTATTAGTATGGTGTTCCTAATAATCCTTTAGGTGAGTGTATATGCTACATTTTGTCTTGAAGGTTTCTTTCAATTTTGTGATAGTCAGAGTCTTTTTTGTTGACTAATGAGTGAAGAAACAATATTTACATAGCAATATCCACTTGTCTTTCGTATTTTTTACATTCTTGTAGTTCGTCTGTGGTGGGACCACAAGCAGATATTGAAATGAAGTCAGTGACAATGAAAAGATGGGTATGTGTTTTTCTGTAATGAGAATAAAAATATGACTTTACAGATTAGTAGCATTGTTTGTGTGATGTACATATGTTAAAAGGACAAAACACACATATATTTCCTTTGTGGAATATACAACTAGAAATGCAACTGTTTGTATTGTGTATATATATTTTATTTATTATTTTATATTGTCCAGCTGGAATCCCCCACTCCAAGCAGCAAAATGTCATCCTGTTCAAGAATTAGGTAAGCAGAAATGACACTGATACTGTATATACAGTATGATCAACTAAAAAAAGTTATCAAAACTAAAAACGTTATTTAGATCTGATTTTCTACATTATGAAATGTATTGGGGACTCATAAATTTAAAATAATGAGAATCATTTTAAAATATTTAATACCAAGGATAGTCAGATTTTTCTGTAATCAATACGTGTCTTGGTGTGATCACTATACATTTTGACACACGGGCAATTCATTTGCACATGTATTTTTGGTCGATTATTTCTTTTTAGTTACTCTGATGTCATGTTGGGTTTCTGTCACCGCCCTTTTGTATCTGTCTTTACTTTCCTGTAGCATTATTGTTTAGAGTTGTGAAGCCATTTTGCTGGTCATGTGACATGGTGGTCACTTGACATATTGTGTCATCACTTTCAGCATAATGAAGATCCTATATTTTTCATACTGGAATGTATTTTCATGCAGGTAACAAACATATTAATGATTAATTCTGTACACAATCATAATACATTATGATTTTGAATTTTTTGAATATACTGTACATAAACCTTTATACTGTTAATATAAATAATGTGGCTGCAATGCAAAATGGCGATGTCCACCAAAACAAAATGAACAAAAACTAGAAGATGTCATCAAGCCAAATGATGACACAGATCAAATGAATTGCTTAGGGTACCATATCCAGTACGGTTTGAGATTGAAGCATTTGCCACATATACAGAGAACAGTGAAATTCTCATTTGTATGTACAAATCAACATGCAACACTTTGCCACTCTCCATTGCCACGATTAGTGAGTATAACAACAGACAGATAAGACTAAAACATGTAACCAACCAACTTCTGGTGGACATTAGTGAAAGAAAATATTGCACAAAATTACTGTGTGAAGTGTCTGCTTTAATTTGTGGAGTTCTGGATTCAGTGTCATTTCAGGAGTCGGCATCTGGAGTGTCTACTGCACATCCAGTCTACGAGCCACTCACTGCACTCCTGAAAGATGACACACCAGTCAAAACACTAGAGCCCACCCTCTCAGCTTTCATGGGTGAAGATTTTAGGCCACTATGCAATCCAGCTTTAATTCTAAATGCTTAAAATATATATTCATGCTACATACAGTATGTTACATTTTGGTCTTGTATGTTTGTTCAAGTTTTGAGATGATTAGTATCTTATATTTGCTGCCTAATGAGTGAATAAATACTACTTTCACAGCAATAACAACTTACCTTTCTTATTTATCATGTTTTTGTAGTTCTTCTGTGATGGGACCACAGGCAGATGTTGAAATGAAGTCAGTCTCAATAAGTAGACCGGTATGTGTTACACTGTAATGAGAATAAAAGTATGACTTTACAACTTAAAAGCATTGTTTGGGAGAGATACATACATTTACAGGACAAAACACACAAATATATTTCCCTTGTGACAAATACAACTATAAATACAATTGTATGTATTTTGCTTATTAGATTAGATTACATAAACTTAATTATTAATCCCAATTGCATGCAGCAGCAGAAACTTAAAAACAAGGATGCAGACTCACAGGGCAAATAATATGGCCAATCAATCAATAAGTCAATGTAAATTGTGCCCTAAAATTTAAAAATGAACTAAACAGATACTTTGGTAGAAATATTACTATATTTTATTTGTTATACTTTTCAGCTGGAATTCCAAACCCCAAGCAGAAAAACATCATCATCTTCAGGCATAAGGTAAGCAGAAATGTCACTGATGCCGTATGTGGGATCAATTGAAACAAGACTGTCAACATCAGGAAATGTACTGTGATTTGAAAGCTTGAGACTTTTTAACATTTTAAGTAATTAATACCCAATAAGTAGTATGAGACTTGATGCATTGAATCTATATTTTAGAAAATTTAGTATAATTTTGTTTCAGTTGAAGAATATTTGTGCATGTATTTCTTGTTGATTATTTATTTTTTTGTTAATATGGTGATGGCATTTTGTATTTTTGTTCCCTGATTTTGCAATTGCCTTTACTGTGCTGTGGCTTTAATGTTTATAGTTGCTGGTCATATGTCTTGGTGATCACGTTGACATATTTGGTCATTACTTTCAGCATACTGAAGATTTTATCCTTTAATTCATTCAATCCCATATCCCCTAATGCTGCTGGTGTTTAATGGGTAAAAAACAAAGGCATCAGACACTCACATTGTAATCGTCTTAGCCATCTCTGTCTTCTAATTAAAAAATGGAGGCACCACCACAGGATACCAAAAAGGAGCTTTTCTCCACTAAAAGTAATGTTGATCAAACAACTGCTGATTCATGCAAAATGCCCATCAATATAAAATTGGCTTTAGCTATTGACTTTAATAAAGAATATTAGGTTGTGAAATCAAAATTTTGTAAATAAACTTCTTTTTATGTTTTAAAGTGTGGAGTTTAAGTTTAATGAAATACAAAACATTAACTCACCAGTGAGTCAGTGCCTTAATGTGGCCGAGTGGTCTGCATGTTTATTAATCCCCTGAGCGATACTGTCAGGAGTCTTGTACTCCTAGTAGAACCACACATGCCAGCAAGGTCAGAGGTGAGGTCCTGAATAAAACTGACTCAACCACCGCCCCTGTCACCACCATAGTGGTGCAACTTCCTGCCATCTCTTGTTGTTTTGCACATGGTTTGCCACGTGGATCCCCAACAGGAATTGAAGTGTTGTGATTGAGGTTTGTGTATCTTCACTACCGCTGATATTAACAACTCCTTTGCACAGGCTCTTTCTTCTATCCCTCTATCTCATCCTTTTTCTCTTAAGGCCTGCTTCTTTCCACTTTGGTAGTTGGAGACACTTGTTGGGGAACACATGCTTTGGAGACGGACTGTCATTGAACGAGTCCATCACTTCAAACAACAGCACATCCATCAGTGAGAGGAGAAGAGAGTGGCAAGACATCACTATTAATGCCAGCCCCAGTAAATATGGTTGTGGTTCCTTTGTGTATTATCCCTCTGTGTATTCACATCTTGAAAAGTAAAACCCTATTAGTGATAGCTTGCATACCAAGTAGGCTCTAGTGTCAGGTTTCTGTTTTTTTGCACACTTTTTCATCTTCGACTTTTGATTCTCGTTTTTCCCTCATGTTTTATATGTCTCACGTAGCAGGTCTCTCAGCTCTGACCTTGATTCCCCTGGCAACGATTTGCATTTTGCTTGCTGGTAGTTCTTACTGTTACATTTATAATTTCTAAACAGAGAAACTGATGTTGTTTCCTCGCAACTCATATTTGCAACAATAGTTTTAAAAGTCACAATATAATCATTAATGGATGTATTCCCCTGCTTAAAATCTAATATGCAATTCATGACTATGTCTTTTCCCTCTGGTTAATCAAGCATTTTTGTAAATTCACTTAAGAAGACCTCAAGAGAGAAACAGCACATATGATTTGCCTCACACAATGCAGAGACCTGCTCTAACAGATTATCATCCAGACTGAGATATTACAAGAAATTCTGGATATGCTTGCAGTTTTTGATTGAAAACCAGTCAATACCGATTTAAAAAGCCTCTACATTTTTTGAAAATCTATAAATCTGTTTGGATGTAGGTTCAGTGACTGTTATTACAGAGGTGGGTTAGTTGAAGACTGCAGTCTTTTTTGCACATGGCTGAACTCTGGCACCATCTGCTGGAATGATACCATAATGTCACTCACTTGTTTTTGAAAGACTTTTATTTCCTTCCTCATTTGCTTGAGTTCACTAAACACATGTTTCATCTTGGGGTAGCTCATATGGAGCAGTCCAAGTTTTTGATCTGACAGAGTGAGAAGGAAGGCAGAGAAGGAAAACATTACTGGCCTACTGGGGTCCAAAGACAAATGAAGCCACAAAATAACAATGTCATATTCAAAAATCATAAACAATATGGTGTTGTAGAATAACAACAAAACCAATGGAAAAATATTACACATAATGGCGCATACAACTATGATCACGCATAATAAAGCTAATATTCACAAAATGTCCAAAATCACAACCTAATCTGATGATATTTGTATATAGGCTGTAGCTGGGTGCAGTAACAACAGCTCCACAAAAAGCAAAATTTGGGAAACCAATCAGGTTGTCCTGTTTAACTTTTACAAGTCCAACAAAAATAAACACCTTTGAGCATACTAGCCCTCCAAGGATTAGGGCAAGAATAAGCTAAATATATTGACTGGTAAGCCACTGATCCTCAGTCAGTTTCTCAGGAGCTCTTGTCAAAAATGACACCTCCTGCTGGGAAGCCCGAGCTTTTATGGAGAATGAACTGGAAGGAGCAGACTCAGTTGCCCTCACTGGGCAGTTCTTCAGCACTGTAGAGAGAGAAGGAGATGATAATGTTAGTGTTAGTGCACATCCTGTGAGACGAGTCTTTGTGCCAAGAGATTTAACCACTCCTGGGGCTGGAAATAAAAGACAAAGAGTAGATGACAAAGTTAGTGCATCGTAAAGAATTCAAAAACGTTGGCACAGTACACATGCAGAGCAGGTTAGAGATAATGGAAGTATGAAAATTCGAAAGTCTCAAAAAAAGGATATTAAAGATCGCATTAGCGCAAACAAATGGAAATCATTACGCGGTGAAATAACAGAACAGCGAAAAGAGATCGAATATATTGTTCAGATTTAAACTTTAAGTTGGAGACTTGTAGATCGTCTAATTCGTGTTGCCATCAGGGAAGAAAAAAGTAGTCGTTCTTACCAATGAAGAGGCGTATCCACGAGAATTAAAAGATTCCAGAAGTGTTGGCGCTCTACACATGCAGAGCAGGTTAGAGATAACGGAAGTACGAAAATTCTAAAGTCTCAAAAAAGGATAGTAAAGATAGCATTAGCGCAAACAAATGGAAATGATTACTTGGTGAAATAACGGAACAGTGAAAAGAGATTGAATATATTGTTTTGATTTTAACATTAAGTCAGAGACTTATATCGTCTAATACGTGTTGCCATCAGGAAAAAAAAAAAAGTAGCGTTTCTTCCCAATGAGGAGGTGTATCTGCGAAAATTAAAAGATTTGTTGTGTGGTGAAAGTGAAATCCACATATGCGAGTGACAGAGACGCAAAGTTGCTGGCGTGTAGTGCAGGCGGGGAGGTTGACGAGTGAAGCGAACAGGGGGCACAGCCCCCTAGTATCTTCTTATATACTCAGCAAAAAAAGAAACGTCCCTTTTTCAGGACTGTGTAT
>JANRMT010062826.1:7411610-7427994 GCA_026402145.1 Polypterus bichir lapradei | reverse complement strand
TTTTTTGGGTAGTCCTGAGAGGAGTGCGTTACAGTAATCTAGTCGACTGAAAACAAACGAGTGAACTAATTTCTCAGCATCTTTCAGTGATATAAGAAGTCTAACTTTACTTATGTTTCTTAAGTGAAAAAATGCTGTCCTAGTGATCTGATTAATATGCGATTTAAAATTCAGATTACAGTCAACAATTACCCCTAAGCTTTTTACCTCCATCTTGACTTTTAATCTTAATGTATCCAGTTTATTTCTAATAGCCTCATTGTATCCATATCTATATCTATATACTGTACATCATAAAGTTGCTCATTAATCTCTATGAATCATCATTTTTCCAGGAACTCGTATCCTATCTCATTGGGTTCAGTTTCACATTTTAATGTTGTGAAAACACAAACATGAACGCAGAATTTATTACAACACTAGCTGAAGTACCCGGTGTTGCCTGGTTATATTTGCAGAATGGATTAAAAAAGAAAGCAAAGGTTTATGTGTTTTTAAAATGGTGTCTCTGTTGTTATTGATAGATGTTCAATAAGTCATCCACACTGACTTTCCACCAAAATCTATATTCTTGAGCTGAAAATGTTTTCTTTTTGGATCTGATTGGATTCCAGAATTGCGGTAACACCTTGCTGGGTTGTAACCATAGACACTGTCATGTTTGACTTGTCCTCCTAGTTCAAGGTAGACAGTTCCAAGTTCCAATTAAACTATAAAGAAAAGCCAACAAAGCAGTAGCTAAAAATCAACCCTTTGATTTTTCTTTGTGTTGTGCCACACTTCCACTTTCAATCAAGCTTCATGCAACACTTTCCTGCAAAAGCACATAATACTCCTTTTTTATATTATAGTAGACAGAAGCAGTAAACAGGGAAAACAAAATCACTGGGACCCCCAGGGTGAAAATTTTGGGTTTCAAAGTTGCCCGCCTTGGCCGTATGTTCCTACAAAGCAATGATACCAAATTTGGCCCTGATTGCTCAAAAGGTGTAGGACTTTATAGCAAATATACAGACAGACAGACATTCTGTTTTATATATAGAAATTATAAACCTGAACGTGTGCTAATGGGGTCATTATATTACTTTTTCTTAGTTTTTAATTTTTATGCCATTTTGAGCTTTGATTATTAATATTTAAATGAACTGAATACACATTTAAATATTATTTGAAGTTTCCTTTAACGCTTACATGTTACATAGGCTTTCTGCTCAGTGTAAGGGGTAAACATAATTGGCAGTATATAAGTGCAGCCTGCAACCAAAATATCTGTAAATAAACAGAATTATTATTAAGATCATTAACTGCAGAATGAAAATGATGTCTCCCAAGATACTCATAAAATATACAATACAATTGTAATTGTAATAATCATGTTTGGTCACACAGCTTATTTTTTCATTTCTTTAACAGTTCTGATCCCAGCATTCCACAGACGTATCTGTATATTCAAATGAAATATTGTGACAAAGGAACTTTGAAAAACTGGATCTATGGAAATCCCAAGAAAACTAAAATGGTGGCTTTGAACATGTTTAAGCAAATTGTTGCTGGAGTTGGGTACATCCATTCACACAATCTAATTCACAGAGATCTAAAGGTATTTTTATTTTACACTTCCATGTTGTGTCACATTCAATACATTTTCTCTGATAGTGAGTGTCTGTGCTCAGTCTTGCTAAGGGTCAAATACATTTGAACAGTACATTCTAGCAGAGTGTCAACCTGTTCTTGCTAAAAGACACTCAAACTAACCCTGTCTAGATGGATTGCTTTCAGCTGCCTCTGACTTTGCTGCCTTATCATTTCCTTATCCAGTATTGTCCCAACAATCATCCATGTATTCTATTAACTGTTAAACATTCAGATCTAAGCCTAATAATGAAAGTGACTGCCATTCTGAATGGTCATCACTGATCTGTCAGAAGTTATAAATTTATTAATAACTAGCAACACACGTATCTCCCATTCCTCCCAAGATTAAAGTTCCATCTCTGATAATTTCTGCATATAAGCAGCTTGCCATGCCACATGTGCTTGATGTTTAGCAGAAGCTGAAGCTACCATTCTTCTCCTTCCTATCATGTAATCAACTTTTGCAATATACTTCATGCTCAGTAGGTGTCATTGCTCTTCTTTTTCCCTCTACTATGTCACCTTCTTCATCGATTTGACTATGGAGTTTGCTGTAAAAAGAGACACAAACCCTGATAACTTTCTATGGTCTGCTGTCAGCCAAATGCTACACCAGACTCAATCACGCCATAAGCTTTCAATTAAGACCATGATCAACTTTGTAGCCCCAGTGGTCCTCAAGGGGAAATTCAAATATAGATATCTGGCATGCAGTATGACACAGCAGCTAGGAAATGACCTTAGAATCACAAAGCTGCCAGTTCAGCTCCTGCCTCTGATTCACTAAGTAACTCTTAGCAAGTTGACTGTAAAGAATGAATATACAATAGATTCTATAATCATAATTTATTCAAAAATAATAATATTCTCGCAGTAAGGAGACCTGGGTTCGCTTTCCGGGCCCTCCCTGTGTGGAGTTTGCATGTTCTTCCTGTGTCTGTGTGGGTTTCCTCCGGGTGCTCCGGTTTCCTCCCACAGTCCAAAGATATGCTGGTTAGGTGCATTGGTGATCCTAAATTGTCCCTAGTGTGTGTTTGGTGTGTGGGTGTGTGCGCGCCCTGTGGTGGGCTGGTGCCCTGCCTGGAGTTTGTTTCCTGCCTTGCGGCCTGTGTTGGCTGGGATTGGCTCCAGCAGACCCCGGTGACCCTGTTTTAGGATATAGCAGGTTGGATAATGGATGGATGGAATAATATTCATATACTTATGAGAAGGTTACAACCTAAGTATTCAGATGACTACAAAAATTGGACAATTAGGTGACTGGAACTGTAAATGACAAAAATCTCACTTTAAATGTTACAAAAAATATTTAATGGCCTTACAACCTTATTCCTGAGTTATCCCTATACGCAGAATGTGAAAATTAAAGACACAGTGTACTGTTCAAAGGAGTGTGAAGATTATTAATGCATAATGTAATTTATTTACTCATCTTCATTTAAGGATTATAGAAAAAAAGATTATATAAATAAAATACACTATTTTTCAGGAGCTTATGGACACCTGGAAATCACACCTATATGAGTTTTTTGGTCATCTCATTAGAAAACCATGGGCATTACTATGGAGTTGCCCTTAAAAACCAAACCCAACTCCATTTGTCAGACCAGGTTCACAAAGACATAGTTTGACGAGTTTAGTGTGGGGAACTCCAAAGTGGCCTACACAGATCCTGACCTCAATCCTACTGAACACCAGATCTTCTAGTCCAACATCAGTATTTGACCCCACAAATTCTATTTTGGCTGAATGGGCACACAGACAAAATCTAAAATCTGGTGGAAAGCCTTCGCAGAAGAGTGGAGGATGTTATAACCGCAAAGGAGGATGGCAAGTCGATATTAATGCCCATGGCTTTGGAATGGGATGTTCATCAAGCTCATATAGGTGTGATGACCAGAAGTCTGCAACTTTTTGGACATAATATCTGCCTTGCAATTATTGCTTAACCATGTGTACCAATGAGACCCAATCATTCTCCAACATGATCTTTTCTTGAAGGCTCAACAATAGAGAAAAGCAGTGGAAGAGTGTCCATATTTCCCATTAAACAAACCTAGCTTTTATGCCATCAACCCAAACTGAAGAAGCAGAGGTGCTGGTGAATCTTCTTCACATTAGCAGAAATGTATTGTGCCAATTTCAGTTCATCAGAACTTTCGGCTCAGCCTAACATAAGTAAGGCACTCTAATAAAAATAACACAGTAACAGTCTTACAGCCACCTAATCAAATTCAGTGTCACAGGTCCTGGAGTTTATCCTGGCTGCATGGATGCAAGGCAAGAACCGACCCTGTACTGGGCACAACTTATGCACATACTCACATTTGGTCAATTTGGACTCACTAATTACCCAACACTTACATGTGGTAGTAAAACTGGTGAACTCAGATAAAAAAAAAATCAAATTGACACAGGGAGGACATGCAGACTCCATTGGGGCAATGCTCAGAAGATGGATTTGAAACTAAGGGATCAGATCTGTGAGGCAACTTTGTACCATTATGCTGCCCATTTAATAAGCAAATCTTCCTAAAAATATTTGGATGATCTTAAGATAAAAGAAAAAATATTAATTTTAAGTGCAGGAAAAACCAATAAGGCCTTTTTCTTTTTATGATTGATACTTGGATGAGAACCGATCCCTGAAATCTCCAAGGGCCTCATGTATAAACGGTGCATATGCACAAAAATGTTGCGTACTCATGTTTCCATATTCAAATAGCGATGTATAAAACCTAAACTTGGTGTAAAGTCACACACATTTTCACGCTAACTCAAACCCTGACGTACGCAAGTTCTCCGCTCAGTTTTGCAAACTGGTGGCACCCAGCTGCAAAGCAGTGCTTTTGTTTCAGTGTGGTTTCCCTTTCTTTTTTAGATCCACATCCCTGACACGGCTTTATCATATACACTGAAATTAACAGCATATTGTTTATTAGTTTAAGGCATCTGACTGTAATTAACCCGTAACAATATAATGGTCTATGGAATGGCCAAACTATTCCAAATACCATAGCTACTTTAGCATTGTTACTCTCACTGCACCTTCTTCTTCTTCTTTCAGCTGCTCCCGTTAGGGGTTGCCACAGCAGATCATTTTTTCCCATATTACTCTCACTGCAGCATGGAGTACTTATATCACTGTATCTGAGTGTGGAATTACAGCTCTACAGCAGCTGATCGGAAAGAGAATTATCAGTGTACAATATCAAGCACATGTTGCCTCACCCATGCTGCCTATTTGAACTGCTCCCAGCGCTAGCAACGATCTGGTGCCCCATTCAGGGATTGTTCCCGCCTTGCACTGTATTCTTGCTGGGGCTAGCATGATATTGGAAGGATAGATGGATAGAATAATTAAACATGTACTACGAAGATATTTCAATGTTCCTTAAATGTTTTGAAGAATTGGCGTTCTAAGCTTACACATGGCTTAATGTCTATTACAGAGATGATTGTGCGGCAATTGGGTACTCGGAGAAAGAAAATGAAAGGCAGGAATTGGGGGTTAATATGTTTGAAAGAGACAGTACTGCTGCAATAAATTATTTCATCGAAGGTCGCACATGGCACAGCAAGCATCTTGCGGGAGGCAGGAACAATCTATGGATGGGGCGCCAGCTCGTCACAATCACTGCGCCACTGTGCTCCCATGTTTAATACATGCTTTAATTCCTAGTATCATGAAAATTATATTAAGTATACATCTCAGTATTTAAATTATTCAGAGAGCTGTAATATCACAAATTTAATGTATTCTTTGTCCTGTCGGAGGAAGAGAAAGCCAGTTTAAGAACCACTTAGTGATTCACACACATAGAAGAACATATACAAAACAAAGCATTTAACGTGCTACTTTAGTTACAATGGTATTTGAGAAACTAGTAAATTAAAAAAATTTAGGATGAAGTTTATGATGTTCTACTTTAATGACAAAAAAAACTACGTGATTAAAGTGGAAATTTTGAGAATAAAGTTGACATTTCGAGCTTTTTTCCCCAATGTGTCCCTATTTATTTTCTTTTCTCTGTACCCTAATCAGCTTTCATATGACATTCAGATGGTGGGCTACGACTTGCCTTTTCGCAGCGACTTTGATATCTGACAACTTCTTTTTTATTTCGGGCACTGTGCGACTTTGTGAACTTGAGCTTTCGAGTTTCACCAACACTCTGTGTCACTCGATCAACTTCCTTTTGTTGTTTATACCACTGTTTAAACCAACAAATAGTACGTTTTTCCTTGCCTCCACTTGGTATTTACTGAAATTCTTCTATTTTCCCCCGTGCTTTTGCCATTGCCTTTTCACAGAACACTAAGCTTAAGGGCTATTTATATTGATTTGCATATTCAAAGAGGTGTAATTTTGGGAGGAGTTGGGGAGTGGCAGTAGGCATGTGCATGTGCGTTACGTTTCATGATGACCAGGATTTATGTAGCGGAAGAATGTGGAAGTTGGCGAACGCAGAGATTAATGCATCTGGATTTTTTTATGCCATGTTTTAGTGTGTATTCTATGCACAGCGTGATGCATGAGGCCCCAGGTGGCTCAGTTTTACTCCTCACCAGGGTCCTCATGCATAATGCAGTGTGTAGAATGTGTACGCCAGGGATTGAGTTGGTGTCAAAATGTGCATGTCTTTACGCCAAGTTTAGTATTTATACATTGCGATGTAAGCGTGGAAACAGGAGTACGCCACATTTTTGTCCATATGCACCGTTTATACATGAGGCCCCAGGACACTGACTGTGGGCAGTCTGCATGTTCACTATGTGTCTGCAAGATTTCAGCCCAAAACCTTAAGACACGTGTATTAGATTATTATATGACTAATATTTTAGAGAGTCTTAGGGTAAATGTGCTCTGTAATGGAGAGCAGTCAAATCCAGAGGAAGTACCTACTTCTGCCTCTGACCCTGCAATTGGATTAAGAAGCTTTGAAAATGGATGGATGGAACTTTAGTTTGTATATTTTATACTGAACTGTGATTGTGTCCACTGTGTAAAGTGCTCTGTGACTTTAAAATAAATTCAGTCCAATGAAAAATTAAATTGAACTGTTTGAAAAACAGCATACAAAAGTTTGAACTTTCCACCTAGTGTCACTAGGGGCGGTATTAAACATTGTTAATTTATTCATATATGCACTTTTTTTTTAGCCAAAAAACATATTTCTAGATAAAGATGAGACTGCACAAATTGGAGATTTCGGTTTAGCCACTTCAAAAAGTGATGAAAATGATGACTCTTTACTCCAAAGGACAACAGGAACAGGAACACCGGTATACATGAGTCCTGAACAGGTAAAACTGAATGCTTATTTAAGTAGTGTTACTGCTTTGATATGTTTGAAGAAAAAGTATCCCAGAAAGGTTTGGTTATTATCTGGCTCTCTAACTACTATATTGCTAGGTCGGTTTAGGTAGAAATGCAGTTGACAGTAAGAGTGAGATGAGATGAGTAAATCTGTAGTTGAGCTCCTAGTAAAAGTCTGTCAGCCTAATGCCAATGCCTTGATGTCAGGGATCAAGGAAGTGACCATTTTGTCATTTATAAAATACATTCTCAGCAAAATCAATTAAGATATGCTTTGTTCTGGTAGTGAGGCAACACATTTACAGTTAATTATTTTATAAAGTGTAGTTTATGCAGTATTTTATTTGATATGTTAACATTTTGAGTTTACCGTTGATGGTTTGCACTGCATGAAAGCTTTATGTGATAGCTTTCAAACATTGCATACGTTTGCTAAATGTAGGCTTTAGCGTAAATTATATTGTTTAGCCAACTTTTTAAAATTCAGTTTGTCATGGCAGATAAAGTGTCTTGGATCTCAGCTAAAAAAGGCTTTCTGAGTGGAGCAGGCATCTTCACATATTTATGTGGTCACTTTCAGAGGACTCTTAGTCTCCTTTCACAATGCAAGACATTCTGCCAGAGCAACAATCAAGTCTAAAATAGCTTTGGTATGGGGACGTGTGTACTGGTGTTCTCTAAAGAGATGGCATGCTGTTTAGCAAGTACCTTGCATCTGTTATTGTTGTTTCTGACTCATATTGAGACCATGAATAGATACACTGTACATGCATATTATCTTTCATCCATGAATCATCAATCATTCTTAATCAAGTCCCTCATCCTGAGGATTGGAGCCTATGTTGCAAACATCAGGTGGTAAGGCAGGAACCAAAATTGGATGGAATGCCAATCCAGTTCAGAGCATATTGACAACAAACACAACCACACCCACTCCTACAAGCATAATAAAATCTGTTTATACATGGACACATGAAACATGTTATATCTGCTTTTCATCCAGAAGAGAAAAGCCAAGCAAAATGACACCTTTTATTGGCTAACTAAAAAGATTACAATATGCAAGCTTTCGAGGCAACTCACGCCCCTTCTTCAGGCAAGATGTAACCTGAAGAAGGGGCCTGAGTTGCCCCGAAAACTTGCATATTGTAATCTTTTTAATTAGCCAATAAAAGGTGTCATTTTGCTTGGCTTTTCTCTACATTCATGATGGCTAACACGATACAACACCCTAGTATATCCAGAAGAGATAAATACTAGAGGTGATGATCAAAACATTTTAAATCTTTACCTATTAACAGAGACACCAGTGAAACCATAAAGATTTTAATTTTCAACTTAATCCCCAATGAGCACAACTACACTTTTTGCAATATTCACAATGCTTTTCTATGCTACTCAAATAAAATGATTTGTTTTAAAATGCTTGATTATCTTCACCTCTCTAGGTGACTTGACATCTTCATTGGTAAAGTGCATCCCACAGAGGTAGACCTTCAGGTGTCAGTCACACACGGCCACATTTGGAGAACCTGCTGGGGGTAGTATTTCGCTGAATCTGCAGCTTGCCTTTGCAGCCCATGAAGGTGAAACAGAAGGTGGTGCTGGCCAATGGCTTTCCTCACAAACTTTAATAGACTTGACTACTGCAAATGACAAAGCAAATCAGCATTATATTGGCATATTCTGTGGGCATTTTGATGCATATAATTCATATGGACTACACCCTCGGCATCGTAAAGAAATCTGTACACATTTTTGCCAACACTGGTTTAGATCTTAAATTTTTTTACCATTGGAGAATAACCATGCTTCAATTGTTGTCTGAATTCTGGTTCATAGTAACAAGCCCCTATTTAATTATCAGTTACAGATAGATAGATAGATATGTAAGGCACTATATAATAGATCTACTTTTTGTCCCAAAGTAAACCTTCATAAACGTCTGATTAATAATTTGTTAGCTAACAGTTTATAATGGCCATCAATTTGATTTTTTTTCTCTTAAAACAGAGAAACGCTCTGTGTGACCACAACTACAATTTCGTTACTGTTTCAATTTTACTACTATCACACTAATGTTTACAGGCTAGGTACAGAATTATAATTACATTGTAGTTAAAATTACACAAAGAGTATGTCAAGTACATAATAAGAAATAATTGTACTGTTTTAAAATTAAAGTTCTAAAAATGTACTAAATTCATAACAGCCCTTACAACAGATCACCTAGAGTTACTGCCAAGTGTAATTGTCATCGGTGGGTTAGTAAGCAGCACCTTTTGAAGCATCCATTTGGATTAAACAGAGCTGAGCGGGGTCTGCCTTCTAATCTGCAGCTGTGAGGGGATTGTATTGTACAGAGGGATCTCACTTCCTCTCACTATAATAATGAACACTTCACTTTGTGTATTTCAACAGATGAATCAGCAGAACTATGAAAATGAAGTGGACATTTATGCCCTAGGACTCATTTTCTTTGAGATGCTTTGGCCGACTTCAACTAAAGCTGAAAGAAGTAAAGTATGTTTTGTGCAGCTCTTATGTCATTTATTCTTTACTACTTAACTGTTCTGCCATAATAGTTCCCCAGCCTTACTGACTTTAGTAACAACTTCATTTAGTACTGCTAACTGGTTGCTGAGGATCAAGTATAAAAACTTGCATTAACGTGTGTTTTTTTTTATTAGCATCTTCCACATCATTAAGGTAACTCTCTTAGAATACAGAGTACTGTATGTAGTAAAGTCCCTGTATCATAAGTACTTTGTGGTTTACAGTAGTGATAATTTTCATATTGTGTTACTTTCAGACTTATAAAAGGGGTTATTGTGAATAGTACAGGTGACAGATTTCATGGCTGAAGAACATCATTGTATGTGCTGCACTGAGGGTCAAATATCTATATTTTGTAACCCTGAGCTTACTTTCTAGATGCACATTTATGAGCTGGGAATGTGACCTTGTTCAAAAATGACAATACATGAGTAAAACAGCAATTATGTGCAGATTTCTTGTAACATTTAATTAGTTGCCTATTCTATCATACTAGAGCTCTAAGAAAGGCAGCAACAGAGAACAATTATACTGTGCCTCTGTGATAAACTGGTTTCACTCAGGGTTGGTTCTTGCTTTACACCTAATGTTGCCGGGATGAACTCTGGCCCACCACTTTTTTAAACACTTTTAAGTATGTTATTTTATACCTGTGATAATCACTTTGCAACTGCACTTGTGAATAAAATGTACAAAATTGTCTTCCTGTTCTTCTCTGATGTGTGTTTGTCTTGACTTTTTAGCTTGATGACTGCTAAGAATCCTACTGGGAAGTACAGTATGTCTTCTTACAGAAAAAAAGATGTGGAAAGAATAACACAAATACATAAGGTTACTTACTTTATATGCTCCAGAGTGACAATAAGATCATTTGGGGGCTGGCAAATATACAGAACATATCTAGACCATAAAGAGGCAGTACAGGCAGTCTACTGTTAATTTTTGTCAGCATGTAGTATGGCAGGCACCCTTAAATAAATAGGTGGTCATGGATGCAGGGATACATGGTGCAGTTACATCAGAGAGATCTCTGTTGGGATATCCCATGACTTTCAAATGGTATTCCTGATCTCTGAGGTGATGCAGAGGACTTTCTAGACATAATCCCTGGATGGAGTTTAAAGGCCACTCCTTGCCAATGACCCATTGAACTTGGAGTTGGGAAGTGAATTGTGTCAAACACTCATGCAGGAAGGTAATAGGGAATAGACAGAGTAGGCGGTGACTGGAGGAGTGTCAACTGGTGTTTGGGCTTCTTATTTTAGATGTCAGTATAGGAGCAGAATCAGTAAACCCTGTCAGCAACCACAGTGAGTACACCCATGTTCATTAAAGTAGTGAAGGTATATTTTCTGTTCTGTTTTATTTGAAACAGTGTTCTTCACCTACTGACCTTCACTGCTGCATTTTTGGTATATCTTGACTCTTTAGCAGTTTATTTTTTTCCAAGTTTAAATGGCCTCCCATCAGAGTGTTGACAGAGGTCCCTGCTCTTTACACAATTACTAAGCATATTCCTATTCTGTTCCAGATTTGGCCTGAAGTAAGAAAAGGAAAGTTTCCTGAACAGTTTTATAAGAAGAACATACAAGAAGTAAGTACCTTTTTTTATTTTACCTATTCTTAATAAGCAACATTCACAAGTAAAACAACATTTTAACACTAATTTTAATATTTATTCAGAGTGTGCTAATTAGAACAATGCTGTCTGAAGACCCAAAAACGAGGCCAACAGCTGACTTTGTTGCTGAAAGAGTGGAAGAGATAATCTCAAATCATGGTCGGATTTCAAAAACTGTATAGGAAATCTGTGTTTTCTTTATGCTGCAGGGCCAGCTACTACCAACAGGGGAAAATTGGATCTTCTGTTTTATATGAACGGTTTAACTTTTCCATAAAAAAATTTACATGTTTTTTTCTACTTTTATTGAACAAAATATTTTTATTGACTATAAATCAATAGTTTGTGTTTATTATTTGCTACATTTTATCAACAATATCCTTAACAGAAAACAATTTTCATCATTCCTTAGTTTGTGCTCCTCTGGTTATGCAGAAACCAATGCATCAAACCATCTTCTAAACCTACAGTACTTATCCAGAGCAGGAGCTCAGGAAAGCTGGCACAAATCCCATCAAGCACTGGGCATAAGGCAGGAATAATCCCTGGATAGGGTATCCACTCATCACATTGTGAACACACACACACACACCAATTTAGTATTGCCAATCCACATAACCTGCATGTGTTTGAACGGTGGGAGGAACCTGGACCATCTGCAGGAAACTCATGCAAACTTCATGCAGGGAGCACCCTGGACTTGAACCCCAGTGTTCTTGTTGCAAGGCAGTAGCACAATCACTGTACACCTTATGCAGAACCCAATACAACTGGTTACTTGTAGTCTAGGAGTCCAAATGGAGTAAAATTTGTCACTTCTTAATTCTTCTGTGTTGACTTGAAGTGACGTTTGAATGCCAAAATGCATATGGAGTAATAAACATGGCATTACTTGTCAATTGACTGCTTCTGAAAACAAATATTTTAAGAGCAGATTATTTACTGTTATCAGATAGAAACTGCTATACATTTTACTTTGGTTGCATGGTAAACCAGCACTAGAAAAGTACCGAAAAACAAAATTTAAAATGGTACTAGCATTTTGGTGCTTTTGGTACCAGGAGTAAAC
The DNA here is from genome assembly GCA_026402145.1 of Polypterus bichir lapradei. Taxonomy (NCBI): domain Eukaryota; kingdom Metazoa; phylum Chordata; class Cladistia; order Polypteriformes; family Polypteridae; genus Polypterus; species Polypterus bichir. The sequence goes on along the minus strand of JANRMT010062826.1, from coordinate 7,415,793 downwards.
GTCAGCTTTCCAGTCAATAAGACCAAGATTTTTTTTATGTTGCATTATTTGTATTCTTTAGTATATTATTTATTCTAATATATGCAGACATGTATCTTTGAATTATCTGTCTCTTTTAATGCAGAAATTTACCAACATAAATGCCTTGTTGTATGTTTTGTTTTTTTTTTTTGTCCAAGGGATAAGTGTCTCCTGCATATCACTGAAAGAAAGGTGGACAGTGCAATACCACTAACATATATGGTCTTGTTATTCTGATGTTGTTCCATATGCTTAACTCATGTACTGTATTTGCACAATAAGTAATAAAAATCAGGCATTTAAGATTTTGTTTCTCTGTTTGTGATTCATCTCATAATGTTCATAATGATCTCCATTTGCCATGTTCTTTCTGGTGTTGAAAGTCACCCACATTCCCCTGAACAAAGATCAGTACAGATTAGCTGGTTCAGGTTGGCTTCTCTTAAAAGACATCTATATATCCATATGAATCTCTGGACCCTGCTCCTAAAAGAGTTACATACTGTTGTGAAATAAATAGCCTTGATATACAGAAAAAGGTTTGGTGCAGCCAACGGTACACTAGAGCCCTGGCTGAAAAAGGCAAAATAGATTGCACAGATGTGTACAGAATTGAGTCAAACATAGAACTGAGGGTTTTAAGGCAGGGAACCGGAAGTGATGTCATCATGCCCAGACCCGGAAGTGACATCTTTGTAGCCAGACCCAGAAGTGACATCATTGTGGCCGGAATCAGGCAGAATTTCCCGTGTTTGGTTTGCAGGAATAACAGAGAGTTAGTGCACCCCGCCACCCCCTTGCTCTCAGCCCAGACCCATCAGGTTGGGTGTACCTGGCCGAGAAGTTGTGACTCTGGAAAAGGGCATCAACATTGGCTTGCAGGACACCCCGGCGATAAAGGACCAAAAACTTGTACAGCTGTAGGTCTAAAAACCACCTTTTGACTCACGGGTTTGACTCCCTGTGCAAGGCCATCCACTGTAAAGGAGCATGGTTTGTCACCAGGGTGAACTCGCGACCCAAAAGGTAGTATCCCAGCTCCACAGCTGCATACCTGGTCTCCCAGTCCAGCAGTTTCCAACTCAGGAACATGACAGGATGTTCAACTCCGTTGATCCTTTGATTTAGCACGGCTCCAAGACCTATGTCTGAAGTGTCTGTCTGGAGGATTTTCATCAAAGAAAAGAAAAGAAAAATTGGGAGCTTTCAAAACTGGAGCTGACGTAAGGGCCTGTTTTAAGTCACCAAATGCAGCTTCTGTTTTATCATCTCATACCACATGATTTGGTTTCCCCTCCTTGTGAGATTAGTCAAGGATGTCGCTCTCTTGTAGAAAAGGGGTACAAACCAGCGATAGCATTCCACCAATCCGAGAAAGGCTTGAACCTGCCTCTTGGTTATCGGACGGGGCCAATTCAATATGGTATCAACTTTGTGCACCCCGCCATCTCCTGGCCTGGTATGGAATTACCTTCATTTGGTCCTTTTAGCTGCCTCCCATGGACACATGTGTGACACTTAAATATGGACATGCTTTGTGGCATGGGTGATTATTCTAAACATGGTCTACCATCAAAAAACATTTTCTTACAAACATATGATTTTTTGTATCTTTTGTGAGCTTTTCATGTACCACATTTAGATGGATGGCCAGTTAATGTGAAAATAATTCTCATAACATAGTAGTGGCAGAGGCATTAGGTTTTAAACTCCAAGGTTGTTGGTTTAGTTCTTTCCTCTGCCTTGCTGCATAATCTGGACCACGTCACATAAACTGAGTATGCTGCTGTTATTAAAACCAGTTTGAGAATTTTATATTATGCCTTTTAATTTTTGACTTACAATAGCTCATCTTCCATTAAAAAATATTAACTGTTTACACAGTAAATACTTTCATGTTATTATGGAAGCAAAAATAATGCATCATAGCCTGCAAATTTGTAGCAACAAATAAAAAAGGGTCACACAAAACCTTTTACCAGATCTAATATGTATATGTAGAGAAATAACATTTGGTTGTTAGGTATCAAACAAATATGAAAAGTATTGTTTGTTAATAGTTTACAAAATACTGCCTGTACCATATGTATTCATTATAATCATCACTGTATATCCATACAGTAAAGCAATCATAAGCTGGCCTGTTTAATAAGTTAACTGAAGGCTATCTCAGACTTATTGTTGAGTTCTATTTGGTACATATATTTACAAACCCATCCCCACTAATCCTAATCAAACTGTTTAGAATACATGCACTACACCTGTGTAAGTGTATCTGTATAAAAAAACAATAAGTAACAAATACTACTACTCTGAAAAGGAAGTTACTGTAAAAGGCAATGCAGAAAATGAAGTTTGATATCTATGAAAAATATAGGCTTCAATAAAGAGGCTGGTCTTGATGATTAGAAGTTAACATTGGTTTTGATTCTAGAGCAAAACATTACAAAGATGCAATATGCATATAGCATTATATTATTCCTGGTATGTCACATTCTGTTCTACAAGGTCTTGAAAGAAAAGTATAATATAGTAATATTGTTACAGTAAGTGCCAATATTTCTCCATTGTTAAAGATAATGCAAGGGCAATTACCTATAAAACATCCACATTTCCAGGCTCAAAAATAACTTTTTGGACAATCATTTCAAATAAAAACTCTTAAAAAGTTACATTTTGATAATATACATGACAATTAGAGGAACTCTGTGTTAGGATAAAGACAAAATAATAAGATGATATACAGACATACAAAATTGCATGCGACAATAATAATACTACTACTACTAATAAACTTAAAAATTACACCAATCATTTTTTTTAATATGGTTCCAGCCCAGTCACTGTTAGTCTGAAGTATGCATTTTCTCTGTGCTGCACGACTCTTCTCAGTTTAGTCTTGTCTCTTCTGACCTTCTTAAGGTGTGTAGTACATATTACATTAACCAATATCCTATACAAAAGGTTCATTAATATTATTTAATATTTTTCCATCCCCAATGTAAAACATATTCAGATAATCAATCCATCCTTTTGCTAAAACCAGACAGAAAACAGTTGTAATTATATAAATACTGTAAATATTGTTTACATTAATAAACTCCAGCCAGTGGCAAGTATTTTTGCCTCTCAGGATTATAACCCTGATCTAAAGCATGGCCTAGTCACTGTCTTTGTGGAATTTGGACATTCTCCTTGTGTCTGTGTTTCTGTGTCTATGTGTGAGTGTGTGTGTGTTTGTGGTGCAATATATGGGGCCCCGCCCAAGGCTGGCTTCTGCCTTGCAATGCTCTTCGTATTGGCTTCAGTGCACTGAAGTCCACTACTAATCACGTTTAGACAGGCAGATAGATTAAGAGTTATCCATGGTACACTTGATACACAGCAGCAGCATTTAATAAAGTATACAATCTGTTATCCATCCATTATTGAAACTACTTAATACAGCTGTAGGGCTTCCAATAACACTTGGTACAAAACTGGAACCAATGCCCTTCATAAAATGGACAACATTAACAAATCCTCCTGAGGATCAGAAAAAGATAAAATAATTTATTCATAAAGTATTCTTAATAGAATTCAATACATTCTATAATGCTTACTTATAATAACTGTATGTTCCGACTGGATGCTTGCAAGTTCTCAGTTTGACATTCTATATTCTTAAGCTCATTTTGTTCTATTTGTTTCCATCACTGTAAGAAATGTTCCTCTTCTTCATGCTTCACTTTGACTGACAAGCAACAAAACAAGAATAAGGTGTGACATGAAAACAAGATAAAAAGCTAATGATTAAACAATGTTTAAAAAAAAAGGTGAATTGACTGTTTTACCTTTGACAGCAGATAAGAAAATAAAAAGATAAAGGTTTTCCTAATACAATTCCTAGGTCAACAATAAGAATATTGTCTTGCACTAAGTAAAAAAATAACTAAATGAATAAAATGACTTACAATGGTCATAAAATACCTAAAAAGCATTACTCTTTTAAAGTTTTAAACACTGCAAACAAAAAAAGCAATGTATTCTGTAATAAAAAACTCAAGTTGTGAATGAATGATTAGGAATTGCAAAATATTTTAATTGTTGCACTTTCCGTCAAGAAGGAACACTTTAAAAGCATTATATATATATATATATATATATATATATATATATATAT
>JANRMT010062826.1:7391638-7409332 GCA_026402145.1 Polypterus bichir lapradei | reverse complement strand
AGAGAGATGGGGGACATCAAGACTCATGTAAGGCACCTATTTGTATACTTCATCTTTTATTCCATCCAGAACCACCTTCTTGCAGAGACTCAAAAGTTTTTAATTTGGATTTCAGTTTGGTATGATGGCTGACTGACTTTTTATCAGACAGGACTCAAAAGACTGAAAGTCAGTGGCTGACTGTTGCACATGCTTTCCTCATCTACAGGGCCCCCTCAGGGGTGTGCTGTTTCACCACTTTTTTATATCCTCTACAATAATGGCAGTTGCTATAAATTAAAAAACAGGTTCATCTTGCTGATGACTCAGTGATTGTCAGACTACTGATTGAGAATAGAACCAGTCATGGTCCAGTGGTTGATGATTTTTTTAACTGGTGTGATGTGTGTTTTCCATTCTTAAACAATACAAAAACTAAGGAAAAAATCATTCTTTTTAGAAGAAACACCATTCACCCACAAGGAGCAATCATCAAAGACCAGGCAGTGGAGATCGTCCCCAGATATTTATAACTGTCAATAATCATTGACTCAAAACTGATTTTAATTAAAATATAGAAGCCATCAGCAAAAAGGGACAGCAGCACCTCGGAGTCCTACTTTTATGTCACTCTTTTATAGATCTTTTAATGAGCCTGTTTACATATGTTCTAAGGAGACCTGGATTCGCTTCCCGGGTCCTCCTTGCATGGAGTTTGCATGTTCTCCCCGTGTCTGCGTGGGTTTCCTCTGGATGCTCCGGCTTCCTCCCACGGTCCAAAGAAATGCAGGTTAGGTGCATTGGCAATCCAAAATTATCCCTAGTGTGTGCTTGGTGTGTGTGCCCTGCCCGGGATTTGTTCCTGCCTTGCGCTTGTGTTGGCTGGGATTGGCTCCAGCAGACCCCCGTGAACCTTGTGTTAGGATATAGCAGGTTGGATAATGACTGACTGACTGACCTATGTTTTGCCGGCTTGGTTTGGACATCTTAATGTCAGCAACAAAAACAGAATACATCAAAATGGAACATTGTAAAATGGAACACAAATAAGAAGGTCTCAACAGTCAAATCTGTTTAATAAACTAGTATTAGACTAAGCAGAATTTATTCCTCACCCAGGACTAACCCAACTACCTTCCCAATTTCAGTTGCTGCCTTTGGGTCACAAGTTCAAAGTTCTAAGGATAAAAAGCAGCCACGAGAAATATTCTATCATTCCAACAGCTATTAAACTTCCAAATAAATTTAATTTTAATAAACATCAACAGGCTTAAATAATCTGATGAAGTGCTATTATTTACATCATTCAAGTCTAAATGTTGGTTTAATTTTTATGTGTAATATGTTTGGTTCAATGAATCACCTTCTGTATCATGTTCAGCAATATATTATGTCAACTAGAAATAAATTTATGCTTGTTGGCTGCGTTTCTTGTTGATGTGCTTTTAATGTTACACCGTAGTCTCTCTGTAAAATCTGCTAATAAACTAAATTTCCCTCTTTAATGAATTTTTACATTTTTGCAGTGTTTTATATTCAGAACTTCAAACTCAATATATTTCATTATATAAGCTAAAAATCCTGCAATCTCACTGAATTGTGTTTTATTTTAAATAACAGTCCCAATGTATAGAAAATGTATCTGAAAGACACTGTGCGCGAACATTTAAGGATTTAACGAACTTTACAGTGGCTTTATACATGAAAAAACGTTAGTTCCAGTGTGCCCTGGTGTAAAACTTTGAAACTGTATCAGTATTGAGGTGAAACTTACTAACTCGTAGCTCCATTAATTTATCGCCTATCTCTCCTATTATAAACGAATAAACAAGGCAGACGACAGGGTCACCTGCATCGTTATTGGATTACTAATTTATAATTTCCAAGACGCCGAGTTGGTCAGTTCTAAATATCATCGTTAGAAGTAATCACCGTTAAAGTACGCTTTACTAACCTGGATAAAGAAGGCCTCACAAAAACTTAAATATCTATCCACTTGGCAAATAATTGTCAAACGAACAATACGTTAAGTCAACGGGTATCGATTTCGTTGTTCGTCTTGTACAAGTCTCAAAAGAAACAATTTGAGTCAAATATGTCCCATTGTTGACCAATGCCACTGCTGAGTAAAAAATAACACAGCTATATCAGGCTTTCTTTAAAGAATAATCTGATTAAATTAATAGCGGGTTGGATAATGGATGGATGGATTAATAACAAAAAACACTATCTCACCGAAAACGCCCACAGCTCACAGAACTGAGCCACTAGACGGCGCGGCTCCTCACGAACGATCTAGAGGGCGGAGCTCGTCACGTGGGTTTGCTGACGACACTAAGCCGGGCTCTTTAAGTGAGCCACCGGGTAGCAAACGCTTCATTCCCGCGACAGGTAAGAAGGAGGACGTATTTGAAGATTTACAGTGTGCGAGGAGGAGTAAAATCGGGAAATATTTATTATGCCTCCCCTGGATAAGTGCCCACACGCCAAGCCGTTCAAGCAAAGAAAAAGCTTGGGTGAGTCAGATTTTTCCCCTACCCTCTTGTATAATAATCGCTGCCCCTATTCACTTGCCTTCACTCAGGCTAACTAATTTATTTGTATTTCCACTGAAACAGCCACGAGGATGGAAGAAGTTGCGGGTATTCGAGCAAAGTTCCCCACCAAAATTCCGGTAAGACTGTTGCTTTCTGTATCAGTTGGGTACAAGTGTAGTTTTATTTCAGTAGTGGGTAACATTTTTCTAAATGTTTATTTTGTAGGTTATCGTAGAGCGGTATCCGAAGGAGAAGTACCTGCCACTCTTGGATAAAACCAAGTTTCTGGTTCCGCAGGAGCTTACGATGACTCAGTTCATTACCATCATCCGGTGAGTGGAAATGGGTCCAAGTGTAGCCTCCAATAACTGCGTCGCAGTGACGTGCCGGTCTGCATGCGCCGTTGTTTATCACAGAGGTTCTCAAGCGAAGGCCCGGGGGCCACCTCTGGCTGCAAATTTTTGTTCCAGCTAGTTTTGTAATCCGTCTTCCTTTACTTTTAATTAAACCCATTGTCGTTGTATACTTTTTTTGGTTTAGAAAAGTACTTTTTATGTGTGGGGTTTGTGTGGTGTGTGGTGGTTTTTTTTTTTTTTTTTTTTTTTTTTTTTTTTTTTTTTGTTCTCTGTATCTTTCTAAATGTTTGACTTTAAGGATTTTGCTTTCCTAATTCTTGCTGAATACAGTTTAAGTAGAGCAGACGCCAGCACTAATAACTCAGAATTGAGCATCTAGTTAAATATTATGCACTTGTGCATATTAGTAAATTTGTGACCGACTTAAATTGAAATTATAAATTGCCTAAAACTCCTGCTTAATTTGCTAACCTATAGCCTAAACAGTTTGTAATTTGTGGATGGGTGCAAAAAAACTGGGAAATATCCTTGCTTAACTAATGTAGAGAATGGCTGGCTTACCAGCTGCTAAATTCCCTTCTGAGTAGGAATTGGGTGGTTGCATGGAATTTTCCCGAACTGAAAGGCTGGATCTGCTGCAGATATTTGTTCCAACCGCATACCTAGCAATCAAAGCTGGAAAGTGGTGTGTGGGGTGTGTTTTTTTTTTTTTTTGGTCCATGACCGACTTGCTTTTTAAAACTGTCTCCTTAGTTAGTCAAATGAGATGCAATGTGAGCCAATTGTCTAATCTGTCAATTGCAAAATCTGGAAGTTTAAGGTGAAGGTTTTGGAAATGCTGATCTTTTGATGGGTCTCTTGAAAATCTGCAGTTTTGGAATTTTTCCTGCAGTGGCCGGATGATTGCAGCAACAGGCAATGGAATTAAGTAATGGGCTTAACTGACTTCTAATTAAGATGTTGGTTTCGTTGGCCAAGCTTCACTGGTTTTCTGTTGGCTCTCTCGAATGCCTCCCATCTCTCCACATTGCCATACTCTTCCCGGGGGGGGGGTTTGTAAGCTTCAGGGATTCTAGTGTTAACTGGCTGCAAGTGGTGGTATACCTTGAAGCATGGAGAAATGCACGATCTATATCGGTCAGGGCAATAGTGTGAATCCTTGGAGGTGTTCGTTCCAGATCGATCAGCTTTTGAAAAGTACACTGCATAAGTGTGAGCATCAATTTCATATTCATCAGAATTTCCCTGCCTGAAGACCAGGTTCACTTGAGTATACAACACCTGGGCTGCTGAAAAGTTTTAGGAGACGTAATTATTAGGTAGGACAAGACACATCTGCACCCTTATCTGGATAACAGTTGGGCAGGTTTAGACGAGACCTGCCTGTTTTTCATCAGAGTAATCCTTGCATCTAAGGCTTGTGAGACCATCTATATGGTGGTTGGAGTGACTCTTGGGAGTAATGCTAAGGTGTTTGCTTGCATCATGACAGGGAATAGGCAGTGCTTGTTTTACCCATGCAAGAAATGAAGAAAAACCCCTCAAGACTTTTTGCATGTCTGCTTTTAAGTTTGCTTTATTTCACCACATCAACCATTCTTCAAACACTGAAGCACACAGATGGATCCTGTTAGATTTCAAGCCTTCTGTCACATTTTGATAGTAAACAATGCTGACAGTGCCAAAACTTGAGTGCACACACCCCCGTATTTCTGCTGTTAGTTCAACTTGCGGATGTTGCATTCATTTTTGACAAGGTGCTTGGAATATGGGTCAAAGGAATGCTGGGAAGGTGTGGCAGCTATGATGTATAAACTGGCCCTTAGATGGGTTGAGGGTAGGGAGGGAGTCCCTTGGAATTATCAATTGTTAAATTTGTAGCACTGTTAATTTTGGTAGAAGGATAATCCTCATGCTGTAAAGTTGTAGCTTTGGGCTATCTAAGGCTTTTGAGGGGATTTTAGTAGCAAGATTGAAAACTTTAAAAGCTGTCCGGTCTGTAAAGCCTTTCTAATATTTGCACTTCTAATGGCTTTTTTTTTTTTTTCTTTCCCTAGAAATCGCATGTCCTTGATGCCAAGTCAAGCATTTTATCTCCTTGTGAATAACACTAGCCTGGCTAGCATGTCCCAGATTATGGCTGAAGTCTATAGGGATCACAAAGATGAAGATGGTTTCCTCTACATGACCTATGCATCCCAGGAAATGTTTGGGTCCATTGTTGCCAATTTCTTTAATGAACATTAACTAAATTTTCTTTGCTTGTTTTGATGTCCGTGCATTGGCAGGTCCAAGGGATGGATCGACTTACTGTGTGACTTTTTTATATGTAAATTTTGTACCTTTAAATTTTATAATAATGAAAATAAAATTATATTTATGGAATTGGGATGAATTGCTAGAATGAGTCATTTGAAGGGAATCTAACTGGAGTGATATGGTTTAAACCATTAGAGTTATTTGTTTTCTAATCCTAAATTGGCTTGATAAGCTTCAGAATACAAACTAGAAGTGTACTATACAACAGCTCCTTGGTGTGTTGTAAATTTTACAAAAATGATCTGCAGAAATCCTGAGCCACCTTAAAATGTTTGTGGCTTTTAAAAAAAAAAAAAAAAAAGCACCAGTTGATCCTCTTTCTACATTAAAGATGCATTTTGAATTGAGTGTAAATACAATTGCTGCAGTTTTGAATCTCTACCACTCTGAGTTAGGATGGCTTAATCATTGTATTGTGTGGTTGTGGGAAGTGTCCTAATGGCTTTTTGGTAGGTAAACTTAAATGTATGACTGACTTTATACAGTGTGTCTCTGGGTCGGTGTGTTAAGCTTTACATGTCAGTGTCTTGGTTTAGACAAGTATGCTAATACCTTCCTAAATGTCTTTGGAAGGTTGTGTGGGGGTTTAACATTGGATCCCCCATACCAATCCCCTCCTACTGCACCCCAGGTGCTGCTTTACATGGATGAAATGGAATATGAAAATATTGATTAACTATTCAGTTTGCTGAATTTTAGCATTCTCTGGTACCATCTACTTGCTGACCAAATGGTTGCTAATACCATAGAGTAGTGTCTACCACAGATTTAATTTCCCTGTTGGCACTTAACTGTGCACAAACAGATTGGCTGGATTCAGGTTGTGCTGGGACTAATGTAGACCTGTGGTGTGTGTGTAGGTGGTGTGTGTGTGTGTGTTTTTTTTTTTTTTTTAAAATTTGCTACAGCTATAGAAGTGTTACAAGTTTAACCTTCAGGTTTTTTGTGGTTCTTTATTTTCATAAGGGTTGATATTCCCAATTGATCCCTAAATTTTGTTTGCATTATAGACTCAGTATGGCATGTTTTGGTTTATGCTAGCAGCTGTTCATTGTAACTTCTAGAATAGTTGGTCTGGCTTTTATGAATATGGTAACTTAGCCACTAGGGTGACTACACTGCTCAAGTCCTCACTGAGAAAGTGGACCAAAAGGAAAAGCTGGTGATGTCCTCCTTTTACTGATATTAAAGGAAATGTTAAGCTGCCTCCACTTCCAGAGGTTCTACAGATCCCAAGTGTAATATGTAAGGGGTCATGTTTTAAGAGTGCAGATTTCTGTTCATGGCCAGTGTGGTAGGCTTCACAAAGGTTTATTCTACCTTTTTAGGGCAACAGGTCAAAGACCTCCAGAGCATCTCATTTGATTTCTACCTTTATCTGCTAAGAGAATTAATTTTGATGGGGCTCAATTGTGTGGCCTTCTGTATTGCTTGGTAATGTGTAAACTAATGTTTAAAATTTAATAGTGCCTTCTGTAATTACCATTTCATAACATGGTCCTTTATCACTTCATTGATTGCTTTTTAAATTGTCTTGCTCCCCACCCAGTATCCCCATATACAGTATTTTGGGTTTCATGTGCAGGATATGGAAAAGAACCTACTTTTGTTTCAGTAAGGTAAAGTGCTCCTGTTGCTAATCTGTTTAGTGTTACTCAGACATGCTACAAATAGTCCTTTATCCACACTTCTGTCCTTCTGGAGCTCCATTGGAAAGATGTTAAATTATGGGTCAAAATTACTATAAATGGTAATGTATAGGTTAAACTACAAAGTAAAGTGCTCTCTGTATGGAGATTTATTTTGCTTTACCAAACTAGTGATGGACATTGGTCCTAAAGGGTTGCATGTTCTCCTTGCAACCACTTTCTTAAACATTTGTGACTGGAGTACATAATTTGCTTGGATCACTTGATTTTCTATTACCTGATAAATGAGTTTATGGTCTATTTGCTATATTCTGCTGTGATCCTGTTGAAATGGTTCATGGATAATTTGGTGTACTTAAGTTTAAGTATATTTCTGTGTGTGTGTTTGCTGTTAGGGCCTTGTATCCCATCCTTGATGGGTTGTTTTGTTGTGATGCAAGGATTTTCAGTTCCTGCCTTGCTCCTCTAAGTGGAAGACTGGAATGAATGAGTAGATGTGTGCAGACTATATGAAAACGATTGTGTTTTCCTGCATTTAAAAGCGGCATCCACCATTTTTGTCAATTAATAGGGATTGAATTCATAAAGAATTCTCCTACTGGCTTCTGCCTCCTCACTCCTACACTGTCTTTTTTCCCCAGTTTCCTGCCTGTTTCACACTCTACTTTAACCTTCATTTGTTTCTTGTTTTCCTTGGTTGTCCTGTTTTTGCTCTTGCGCTCCCCCTTTACATGCTGGGGAGCAGTTGCAGGTGAGACAGCCCGATTGCCACCCCGGGCTTATATTGAGACAATCGGACCACCTGCACATGCTGGCAAGGCAACGCACGGATGGTTGACCACTTGCAACAACCCAGAGATGAGCCATCTTTTCCACAGATCGCTCACAACTGCTCCACTCCTCAGTGCTAGCATGTTCATTATTTCTTCATGCAAAATCTGCCTCTTGGCGCCCCCCCCCCCCCGAGAGTTGCAGACCCACTCCACACCAAACCAAGGTATGATCCTTGATTGCTGAAGTAGAATTGCACAGGTTTTGAATGGTGCCTGCTTTCTTTGGAACTGCAGCCAAACCGTTCAATCTTGGTTTCATTAGACCAGGGAATCTTGTTTCTCATACCCTGAGAGTCCTTTAGGTGCCTTTCTGCAAACTCCAAGAGGGCTTTTGTGTGTTTTCTGTTGATTCAGCCATATAGCCCTGATTAGTGGACTGTTTAAGTGTTGTTTATCCTTCTACAAGATTCTCCCATCTCCAAACAGGTTGGCCAGAAGTGACCAGCTCAGTCAAAGTGACCATTGGGTTCTTTTTCCACCTTTCTTCCCCAATGGCTCAGTCTGACTGGGTAGCCAACTCTAGGAAGAGCTGTGATTACACCAAATGTATTCCATTTAAGAATTGGGAAGGACACTCTGCTCATGGGAACCTTCAATGCTGTGGGAGTTTTTCGTAGCCTTCCCTGGATCTGTGCTTCAACACAATTCTGTCTGTAAGCTCTGCAGGCAATTCTTTGATTTTTGCTCAACTTTCGAGACCTCCTATAGACAGGTGTGTGCCTTTCCTAATCTAGTCCAATCAATTGAATTGACCACAAGTGGACTTCAAACAAGGTGTAGAAATGGCTCAATGATCAACAGAATGGGGTGCACAGGAGCCAAATTCCAAATGTCATAGCAAAATGTCTGCATATTTGTGTCAATGTGCTATTTCAGGGTTTTTTTTATTTCAAAAAACTCCAACAATCCTGTTTTCATTTTGTCATTCTGGGGTATTGAGTGTTGTGTAATGAGGGAAGAATAATTTAAACAATTTTAGCATAAGGCTGCAACATAACAATTTGAAAAAAGTGAAGGGGCTGAATGATTATATGTTCAGTAAATATATTAATTGTAATAGATAACATGGATGCTCCTTACCTGGTCGGGAGCTCTTTTTAATAGAAGGATGTCAGTGGAAGGGCATCCTGACCAGGTTGGTTAGTGGTACCTTCCCTGGTCAGAAGGCCGTTATAATGGATAGACACAGGGAGACTGCTTCCCATGGCCATGTGCTTCTCCAGTACACTGGGTAGTGACAACCCTCTGGCGTGCATCCTTCTCTGACCCCTGCAGGGCTATATGGGAATTGTAGTTTTGATGGGTAGCCCTGTTGGGGTCCTTGAGTGCCACTAGAGATAAAAAAAATAGGCTAAAACACAAGAATAAAAGCCTGAAGCAGACTTTGGGGCAAATCGGCCAAACACAGCTCCTTCCCTGTCTCTCCAGCTCACCCAAGGCTCGGTCAGTTGGAGAGATTTCAGCCCCCGCGGTCCTCTTGCTACTAACCTCTGTCTTGTCTGGCAGACCGCTCGGGATCAGTTGTCCTCCCGTCTTCCTTCTCGCACATGCAGTTGTCCCTCGGATCCCTAGTGAGGATGCCCCCTTGATCGAACCCACTTCTCTGAATAATCAGTGAGCACGATCCTGTCTCATGAGCACCGATTACTCGTTCTAACTTGGGACCCCTAACTGCGCTGACCTCTCTCTTTCAGCCAGCCGGCTTGTCCACTCTTTTCCCCATTGCTACTCTCGCTGTCTGCCTGTTTTTTGTTCTCTTTTTTTCCATTTCTTTTTTCCTCTCTCTCCTGTGCCGGCCTGTACTTATACAGCTCCGTGGGCACAGCGGCTCAATCACGCATCACAGGAAACTGATTAAGCAACTGAGAACAATCACACTCTTATGTGCAGGTGCGACTCACCTCATCATCTCCCTGCATCTTCACAATTGCGCCCATGGATACCGCCACGGCCAAATGGATTATTTAAAAACTGCCCTTTCATTCAGAGCCATGGACCCGCTATACAACACTGACACATCCTTCACAACTGCCAACAATATGACTCTGCTTTTCTCCACTCCTCCCAGGTGAGCTTCTTCCAACTGACTCCCCAGGTGATGCAGAGCAACTTCCTTTCTACTGGACCCAGGAGTACTTCTGGTGCTATCACATTGCATCCAGGAAACACCTCAGGGTCAGGGGGAGTCTGGAGAACAGTCTGAGTCATGACAGAAGAGTCTGCCTCAAGCAGCACCCCTAGTGGCACCTTAGGACTTCAGTAGAGCTGCCCACCAAATCTACAACAACCATGCAGCCCTGTGGGGGTCCAAGTGGAATACACACCAGTGGGATGTCATCACCCAGTGTACTAGAGAAGCACATGGCCCTGCAAAGCTGTCTCCCCCTGTCTATCCATTATAATGGATATAGAGTCCACTCACATCTGTCTATTAAAAAGGTCACCTGGCCAGGTAAGGAACAATCCATTCTGGCTGTATATATACATATACAGTATATATATTGTGGCAAATGGCTGGGGGTGGTACCCAGCCGGAATGCCCAGGAGGACCGGAGGAGGGCTTATGCCTTCTCCGGACCACGAGGGGGCAACCATCCTGGTGGCTTTGGGGACCACGGGACCAGAGCTTAGAAGCTCAACCCTATAGGGGCCCGTGGTCACTGCCAGAGGAGCCCTGACTTTTAAGTTGACCACTTCTTAAGGCAATTCAATATGTAGATCAATTTGATATTTTATACAAACTCATTAATTTGGTTATATTGCATTTGAGCAGTATTACTTTAATACTCATAGTTTCTGTTATTTTTGTGATAAAATTTAAACTTTTTTTCTATATTGAGGTCGCCCTTTTGAACCCCCCTGATACTTACTATGCGGTGAGGCATTTGTACTCCATCAACATTAATTATTTCCAGAGACATAATTTTGTCTATTTTTCCAGCGCATCGTGCACAAAAGTAAGGGAACGATGGGAGCACCAGAACTCTGCTCACATCATGTCGCTTCGTACCGCAAGCTGCAAGTAGTAAGTCTGTGATAAGCGGGATACCGCTACGCTTTCCACTCGCAGGACGGAAGGACAATCCTGACCGCTTTTATATAGTAAGAAAGAAGAAGAAGATATCGTACAGTCTGTAGTAGAAAATCATCTTTTACCTGGAAAAACGAAACTACAAATCCCATCGTGCACTGCAAAATGGACGGGACGTGTGTGAAACTCCGTGCTACTCGCAGAGTCTGGAGTAGAAAATCATCTTTTACCTGGAAAAACGAAACTACAAATCCCATCGTGCATTGCAAAATGGACGGGGTGTGTGTGAAACTCCGCGCCTGCGTAGCACTCATGGGATGGAAGGACAATCCTGACCGCTTTTATATAGAAGGATATATATATATATATATATATATATATATATTTATATGTATACACTAGGGGGCTTTGCCCCCTGCTCACTTCGCTCGCCAACCCCCAGGCCGGTGCTACGCGCAAGCATATGTACAATTTAAACAGATTATTTTCATGGGGATTGTTACATATGCATAATAGAACTAACTATTTTACATTACAGCGAGTAATTAACCATACTAAAAAATAGTAAAACATAATAAATTGAAAGAAAATCATTGTTCATGTTGCTTTCGAGTTTTTTGTTGCGTTATACGGTTTCATTCTGTTTGACTTTAAAATTAGCATGCAAATATTTTTTAAACTTACACTTTTACTATAAAACATCAGTAAAAACAATTTTTTGAATTCAGTTTTCGTTAATATCGCATTGAATTTTGATTATGTGTTTGGACTTACATCATGACAATGCAACGTATAACTGCCTGTGAGAGAATTTCGTTTCTTTGTCCCTAATAAATAAACTGACTTTTTCGAATGTTTGTCTCTGTGATTTGTTAATTGTCTTTGCAAAATCTATTCTAACCGGAAAAGGTTAATGTTTTAGTGCAAATGGCATATCAAGATCTCCTTTGTTGTCTAATGTTGTCCGCGGAAGATGTACTACATTACCTTTCTTGGATACATCCTTCTTTCAACAGTAATTCGGTGGTAGAAGACCAGATGGTGTTAACAGTTGTAGATATTCTTCGGAATATTGTGAGCTGATGTTTTCTTTTTCCACATGGTCACCACCAACTGTGTCTACTGATACACATTTAACCAATTTGCCGTGTAACCGATCGACAGTTTTCGCATTAATTCATTTGACTTCATCATTTCTTCTATTGATATCCCTTCAGGATGGAATTCATCAATATGATTTGGATATAATAAGTCTTCTTTAATTGGGAACTTAAAATGAGGAAAATGTAAACATTTATAAGAGCCGAGAGAGCAGGGAATTTGTCTGTTAAAAGCATTTACATGAATGAGATGTGAGTTGACCGTGGGCATGTTTGAATATGGTAGAGAGGAGGGCGTGACTTGAAACAATCTCATGTCAAAAGTCTCCACTTGCAGGACTTGAAAAAATTCTGTTCAAAAAAGTTATGTCTTGTCACAGGATTTTATATATATATATATATATATATATATATATATGGAAGAGAAGGTCTGTGATACGGTTTGCATATTTGCAGCTGGAGATCCACAAAGGGAGAAAATTAATCATGTATCAAAAGTAATTTTTTTTTTTTATTTTTATTCCTGAGCTTTCAACCCCTGCCAGGGGTCTTCATCAGAGGATAATGCTTAGACTTACAAGAATCAAAGGCAATATATAGCAAAAATTACGTGGGAAGCGGGGAGGTGGAGGTGGGGGTGGTGGCTAAGTCAGTATGGTCAGGAGGGGGTGGGGGTATTGGGTGTAAAGTCTTGTTTATTATGAATATGTTCTTCTTAATTTTGTATATGGTGGATTTATGTCCAAGTGTCTGTTGATGGCGTTCTGATTTGATAACCAGGATGCGGCCAGCTCTCTGGCACTTTTCGTACTGGCCTTGAATTTTACTTGTACATTGTCCCAGTTAAATGTATGTCCTGTTGATTTAGTGTGCGTATAGATCAATGATAGTAGATCGTTTCTTCTGACGGCATTGCAGTGTTCCTGTATACGTATTGCGATTCTTTTTGAAGTTTGTCCAATGTATACCGCTGAGCACGAACTGCATGGAATGCTATAAACTGCGTTTCGTGTTTTTGCTGTCGATTTCTTGATTTTAGCATTAAAGAGGACCGTGCGCAGATTGTTCGTGGGTTTGTATGCTATTCTGACGCCTGACTTGGCCAGGATGCGCGCTGCACCTTCAGACACCTTGTGGTGATAAGGGAATAGTGCTAGGTGGGGTGGGGGTTCTGATTCAAGTCGATTGTTTGCTGAGTTTTGTGTCGTCTTCTGTGTAGGCTTCGATTAATGAATGTTTTTGAGTATCTGTTTGAAGTGATCAGATGGAAGAGATAGCCTCTAGAGATAGCGTCTCTCATTCATTTTTGTTTCCTTCGTATTACAATGGGTGTGGACTCTTCTGAATAGAGTTTTAACACAGCTCCATTTATGAGATACCGGGTGGTTGCTGGTCAAGTGTAATATCTTGTCTGCGTAGCATTCTTTACGGTAAACACTAGTGGTCAGGGTGGCGTCATTATTTCTTTCGAAGTAGATGTCCAGGAAGCTGATGTGTCGGTTAATTTCTTTTTCCATTGTGAATTGGATTGCAGGGAATATTGTGTTGATGTGGTTGTAGAATTCATTCAGCTGATCATTTTTTAGTATGACGAATGTGTCGTCTATGTAGCGTATCCAAATTTTAGGTGTGAACTAGGATAGAGCCACGTTTTCAAATCGCTGCATTACCAGTTCCGCTAGAAGTCCTGATAACGGCGATCCCATTGGAATGCCTTCTTTCCGAGTGTAGTATTTGCCGTTGAAATGAAAGTGAGTTTTTTGGCAAAGTGATATTAGGTGCATTATGTCTTTAATGGACAGTTTGGTTCTTGTCTCTATGGTGGGGTCGCTTTCCAGTCTCATTAACAGTGTTTCTGTGGCTAGATGAATCGGTATCATGGTGTATAGCGACACAGCGTCAAATGAGACCATGATTTCGTCCTCGGCGATGGATACATCTTTCAAGCGCTGTAATGCCACGTCAGCGCTGTTCACCGAATATTCTGAGTCGTAAGTTAAATGTTTGAGTAACTGCAAAAGTCTTTTTGACAAGTTGTAAGATGGTCCGCTTATTAGTCTGACCACTGGTCTGAATTTCAGTGGTGTATTATGTATTTTTGGGAGTCCGTAAAAATTCAGGGCGTTAGCATCGTTGGATTTCATTTTGTAATAATTCTGTGCATCCAGGTGGTTGTTATTTCGGAGTTTGGTCAGAGTATTGTTTATTCTATTAAGTGTAGTTTTCGTTGGGTCATTACTCGGCTGTTGATAAGTGTTAGTGTCAGAAAGCATTTCTTCCATAGCTGTGGTGTATTGTTCTTTGTTAAGACAACAGTTGCGCCTCCTTTGTCGGCTGGTGTGATAATGATGCTGTTGTCATTTCGTAGCGATCGTAGAGCTTTCTGTTCACTTGTTGAAATATGTGTGGTCGGTTGTCCTGTGTGTAGCTGGCTGGCGACATTGCACCTTATTTCTTGTGCATTTTCTGTCGGTATTTTTTCGGTTAATAAGATGTGTTCCAAGGAACCAAGGAAGTTCATGTCGGATGCGTCTTTGTAGTTGAATTTTAATCCTCTGGAGAGAATATTGTGTTCTGTGGTGGAGAGATGTCTTTTGATAGGTTGTGTACTCCGGATTGGGGTTTGTTAGTATATTGATTTCCAGTGAGTTTATTCCATTTTTATCAAATGGATACTCAAAAACTTTCATTAATCGAAGCCTACACAGAAGACGCCAATTGACTTGAATCAGAACTCCCACCCCACCTGGTACTAACTCCCTTATCACCACAAGGTGTCTGAAAGAGCAGCACGAATCCTGGCCAGGTCAGGCGTCAGAATAGCACACTGTTGATAGAACAGAAGGCTTGGTCTGAGATGGACCACCATGGCAGTTCCACATTTAAAGAGAGGGAATAGTCAGTCATTTTCCAACCCGCTATATCCCCAGGGTCAATCCCAGCCAACACAGGCTACCACTGTGCCAAGAGAGGGAATATCTATCCATCCATTTTCCAACCCGCTGAATCTGAACACAGGGTCACGGGGGTCTGCTGGAGCCAATCCACCCGGGGTTGAGAGGGGGCACTGTTGCTAATCATGTCCTGTCCTATTCCCTTTCAAAGCACAGAGAAGATGCCCAGTGAGGGCACCTGACTCCAGCCCTTCTGATCTCCCATCTATGTGTCATGGGGTCAACAGAAGGAGACGTTACTCTGTGAGCAGAGCACAACACTGGATGGTGTTTCTGCATGAATGGCTTACTCAAACAGATACAAAGCCTGAAGCTTTTTGTTTTGATTATTTCACTGTCTCTGCGCCATTGAGTTTTTGTGCTTTTCATATTTTTTTAAATGGGGATGGCCAGGTTGGCACCCAAACATTTATCAAATAAGATTCCTCACTCAACCACAATTTATACACATCAAAATGCAAAAAGCACAGTTTTCAAAGAATTCCATCCACTTTCTTAGCCTGCTTAATACAGTTTGAGGGTAACATTAGGCGGTTATCCCAACAGCATTAGGTTATAGGTAAGAATCAGTTCTACTTTAGATGTGGTGCCAGTCCATCACAGGGTACACATTTTTCATAGGCAATTTAGCCAGATCTGCACACTTTTGAAACTCATGTAGTTATTATGTGGTGATATGGCCAGAATTCTGGCCCTCATCACTATATCCACCTTGCTGTTGTGGCTTTCCCTAATTCATTATGGGGAGGTTTATGTTGGATCCTGGTAGCTACAGTTTGTTGTTACAGTATTTCTTTGGCCTCATGCTGCAAGGTTTTTTTCTTGCCTTATCATCTCTTTTCAGCTTTACGTTGTCAGACCTCTGCACATTTTCGACCTGTGCACTTGTTGGGTTTTTTTTTAACACCATTTTAAAAGTGATAGATAATAGCAGCACACCATAAAGTTGCCTTTCCAAATGTCAAGGGAACAATTTATGCTTTGTTTGCAGTTGAAGCAGAATAAGGCTAATCCCCCCAAAAGCTTTGTACAAACACCAAATTGAGCAACTAATGGCAAAGTTTGACTATCAATGCCTGTGCAATGCTGTCTAGTAAATTTTCAGCTAAGAGATAAATTACACTGAAGATAGGCGGTTGGGGGGGTTAGAAGTGCCATTTTAAAGAAAAAAAAACAAAACAAATAGGAAAATCTTCAGAACAAATAAAGCCAAGTTTGCCTTTCTTCTCTTTGAAAATATGCAAACATGAGCACAATGAAGACGCTCAGCAGCTGGAGACAGCTTGATTCCATGTGAACACATCTAACTGTTGTTGTCATATCAAAAACATTGAATATTTAATTCTTTAAGCCTGTGTCACCACTACGGGGTGTCCAGAGCCCAAACACCAGACTCAACTCAGTTGCAAACCAGGCAGTCAGTCATTTTCTAATCTGCTTATTCCTGAACTTGGAGGTGGGGGGTGCTGGAGCCCATCCCAGCTAGCAATGGGTGCAAGGCAGGAGCAAACACTTAACAGTGCACCAGTCCAGAGTGAACACACACACCATCCAGATGCATGGGGCAATTTAGTGTTGCCAAATGTTCCTAACCTTTGGTCTATGGGAAGAAACTGGGGCACCTGGAGGAAACCCACATGGATAGAGGGAGAACATGAACACTCCACGCGAGGAGGACCCGAGACGCAAACCCAGGTCTCCTAACTGTGAGGTGGCAGCACTAATGCTGTGTCACCATGCTGCCCCATGTTCCACACCAGTTCAAGATAAAACAAAAGTGCTGTTTATTTAGGTGGCAGTACCTTATCACAATAACATCTCAGTCCAGCACCATACCAACAGCCAATAAAGTGCCTCCTACTCCTTTTGTGCCTCACCTGTGAGTGCTGGCTCTCAGTATGAGGCGAGACGCCTCCTTTTATGTCAGACACAGGAGCACTTCTGGTGTCATGGCACTGCATGCCGGAAGCACCTTTGGGTCATATGGAAGCTCTCCAAAATAGGGAGGTCTATTCTGCACAGTGCCCCCCTGCTGCACCCAAGGACCCCAACAGGGTCACCCTACCATACTACAATTCCCAGGCAACCCTGCGGGTGTCCAGACTGGGCTCCACCTGAGGGGGCACTGTCCTCTATTGTGCTGGAGACAAATTTGTAGTGGTGCTATTGGGTAATAAAACTTCAACTCCCAGCAGTCTCTGCAGTGACTCTGATAGCTTGTCTGCTGAGGGTGCAGGGGCTGCTGGAAACAAGGAGGCCAGTTCTACCGATTAAAAAGTCTTTTGTTGTTTAGTGTCTTGAGTTGCTTTTCTGTTTGCCTTCCCGTTTACTACCAGTGGATTCTTGTTTTCTCCTGGATTATCTCCTGTGCGTGTGTATGGACTGTCTGGTGTCTGCCTGCTGTGTGAGGACTGATTTGGATTCTGTGTTGATCTTCAAAGAAAGCTGCGCTCCTGATGCCATCATTAGTCATCTTCAGGAAATACCAGTAGGACTGTCTTTACATTTGATTACATGCTGATCTCTGGACTACCTATCTCCACCATTTCATTCCATTAGTTGCCATTTTTCATGGACTTCATTGTGTATGGTTTTTGTTAGTGGTTTGTTGTTGTTGAATTCGTGTTTATTGTGTATTGCTGTAAAGGGAACTGGGGTGGGATTGTTGTAGTTTGTGTAGTTATATTTCGTTTATTATTGTTTAATACAGTCTGTTATTTCTGTTTTATTACCAGTTGCTTTGTTGTCTCTGTGAGGAAGTGTGTGTGTGTGAGCCAGGCCAAGGTGGGTGCGTTCCTGGGATCCCCTCCGAAAAACAAATAAATCACTGTTAATGGCGGTGTGAATCTTAGCTGGGTTTTAGTCCACTACAAACTGTTCAAAATCTATTATTATATTATATTATATTATATTATATTATATTATATTATATTATA
>JANRMT010062826.1:7379868-7391628 GCA_026402145.1 Polypterus bichir lapradei | reverse complement strand
TATTATATTATATTATATTATATTATATTATATTATATTATATTATATTATATTATATTATATTATTATATGTGGCAGATGACCAGGGAAGGTCCCTGACCAAGTCGCCCCTATGACGAAAGGACCGGGGGAGAGGACTTACTGGGGACAATACCTCCCCGGAACATGAGAGAGTGACCCCGCTGGAGTACGTCGAGACCATGGGATGGGAGCTTGGAAGCTCAGCCCTGCCGGGACCCACGTTCACTGCCAGGTAGTGCCTGGACGCTTGCAGAGCTCTGGACGACAGCACTGGAATACTTCAGGATGCACATGCAGCACTTCTGCTACAACTGGGAGTGCTGCCAGAACCCAATCCGTTAGCACCTGGAGCACTTCCGGGTGTGGTATAAAAGAGGCCGCCTCACTCTATTCAGGGAGCTTGAGTCGGGAGATGGAAGACAGAGCTTGCAAGGAAAGGAGAAGAAGCGGCAGAAGAATAGAGAAAGAGAAAGAGAGAGAGAAAAAAAGAAAAGACTGAGCAGTGTTTTCTGGGGATTAGGGTTAGGGTTGTGCACTGTCCTGTGAAAATGAAGAAAATAAAAACATGTCTGCTTGCACTTGTGTGTTCTGCCTGTCTGTGTCGGGGTTAACTTCCACATACTGTATATTATCTGGGCATTTGAGATAATGGTTGGATGAGGGACAAATGGATATTTGGGGGCAGAATCTGAGACAGAAACAGAGGAGCATCCTGGCCAGTTATGCCTCCTCTCTGTCCATTATGGCTTCCCAGCCAGGTAGGAGTTCATTCTCAACTCCAGTCGGAATGCCCATCCATCCAGTCCGGCACTTACACCTGATAAATAAAAGAAAACAGCAAATTCAAAGAAAGAAGGATAGACAGAATATTTTATCCATTGATTAGCATTAAGAAAAACAGTTCTGAGAATGAATAATTCGGAATATTTTACCTTGTGGCCTGAGCTAAGGGAATTTATTTTAAAAAAAGAAAGAACAGATGCAAAGTGTTCTTCATAATACAAGAGAGAAAAAGTGGGTTAGAGATCCAGAAAGATGATTCATATTAAATATTTTGTCCTGTAATTCGAAATTAAAGTAAAGTGAGTTAGAGAATGGATGGGTTGTTCAACCAGCATTTGGACGATTTATGAAGTATTTTTATCCCATTCTTAAGACCAGAAAAAAAAGTGAGTTAAGGAATGTATTGGTGTTCACTGAAAATGGGAGGGACAGTAAGGGATCAGAAATGTCAGGCTTCATTAAGGGCTGAAAAAGTGATGGAATATTTTATACTGTAATCTGGATCAAGAAAAAATGGGTAAGAGAAAAAAAAAGGAAAGGGAATAGATTAATGTAATATTTTAAACTGCAATTCAGACCTAGAAATGGCAGGTTAGACAGTGGGATATGCAGATTTCTTACGCTTGATTTAATGTTACTGATTTTTAATTGAATTAGTATTTAAAAAAATAATGGTAGAAATTCACAGTAGGTTTTTATGGAAGTTGTTGTAATGGAAGGCAGGCAGGGACTGGTGTCCTTGCCAAAGTGGACTCCCTTCCCATGCTAGGCCAGGAGGCTCAGGTGGTAAACAGGCATGAAAACAGATAGGAGGCTACCTGCCAAAACAAGGATCTGGGCATAGGGCGTCATCTGAAGAGTGGGTATGCTGGCATCCTTGCAGTATTAGATGGAGAAACATTACCCAGCTGGGAGGCCAGCTTGAAGGAAGGACAGGGTGAGCTGAATTGTCCAAGCTACATGCTTCCCCAAACTGCTAGGTGGCTGCAACCCTGAAGTCCAGCACACCAGTGGACACCTGCAGGACATCCTGGGAACTGTAGTGCCTTAGAGCAGCCTTTTTGGGGTCCCTGGGTGCCACCTGGGGGTGCTACTAGGAGCTGTGCTCATTGGGTTTTGGGAATTGCCACGTCCATTGTGCTATGCCCTGGCATTGGAAAAACTTCTGGGTCCTAGAAGAAAGGAGCTGCTCGACTTCATCCAGGGAGTCGGTGTTGGGAAGAAGGAGGACAAAGCTCTCCTGGAGGCATGGAGGAGAGGGAAAGGGTGAAGGTGAAGGTATAGCTGTTATTATATTACTTATTTGAACTCGGGACTTGTGTTTGTGTTGTGATGTCTGAGGTTTGGGGTGCCGCAACGCCCCCTACTGGTTACATTGTCTATAGTGACCCAAACAGCAATGCGTTTTACATTTTGTAAGTCATGTTTAAAATGAAATAAAATAAACCTAATTTTGTCTTGAATCACATTTTAAAACACAAAAGAATTAAACTCATAAAAAGTTTTAGTTGTGAATGGTTATTTTTATCTGTATTCAGGAACGTGATGGAAAATGTAATTAGAATGTTGCCATCTTGCCACATTTAAGTATAAAATGGAAAAAAAATGTAATTAAAATGCAACAAATCACAGCACTTATTCATGTATACAATAGTGTTCAAATTCCATTTAACTTGAGAATATTTAGTGAATTTAATATTTTTAAACACAGATGTGAAGAAAACAATTCATTGACTTATATAGACCTCTTGTTTTTATCCCTTTTTTCATTTGGCGGCCTGTCGTTTGTACCCTTTCTCTGGTGCGTCCCTATGAATCACCATCATGATTCACCTATAGTTCTCAGGATGTTTGTTGCACCATCAAATTCTGTGCCAGAATTCAGTTTTCTAATATCAAGGTGTAGCACTGCCACATAAATGTTATGTGATTTGTCTTATGTCTCTTTGCCGTCCTCAGTGTAAACCCTGTTGCTGCCCAAGCACCTTTAATATAGTGGTGATGTTAGGTTTGGGATTAGCCACATTGGGCAGATGGTCATAAGGAGGACCTTTTTTTTATCTTCTCTTGCTGTAGCTTCTGGGGTTTGCCATGGAGAAAGGACGCTAAGATACAGTTAAACACAACTGCAAAAACTGGAAAAACCAGCAAATGTAGGCTTATCCACAGCCAGAGAAAAGATTGCCTCACCCAGATTGGGGTCCGTTCCCACCTAGGGAGGTGGCCATTTTGAAGACTTCCCCCGTTTCCCACAAGTATAGCACAGTCACAGCACTAAACAACTCTTCTTTCTCTTGTTTTCTCTCCTCCACTCCTACTGGCAAGCCTTGTCTTCTTCCACCTTACTCTGGCTCCCGAAGTAGTGGCTGCTGGTTCCTTTTTTTAAAGCACCTGGAAGTGCTCCAGGTGCTCGTTGACGCATTTCTGGCAGCACTTGTGGTAAAAGAGCTGCCCATAAGGGCTCAGCAGCTGCTGTAGCACCAACTTGTGGTGCCCACGGATCTCAACAGGGCTGTATCCAACTCCAACTCTCATGGAGCCCTGTGGGAGTCTGAGGCACTGCTGCAACCCAGGGGGGGGCTGCCACCTAGTGCTCTGGGGGAGGTAATGCTCTGGATATGCTCCATCCCCCGGTCCTTCCAGTGTGGAGGCGTCCACGGCGGGTAGCAATTGTCTTCCACAAGAATTATTTTTACCTTTTCTATTTTCCACTGTTATTCTGTTGATATTGTGTAAACTATATTATTTAATCTCTCAGTAGTTGTCAAGGGTGATATGGGGTTGACCTGCTATTCGACTCACATACACCACCGCAACCGGCTATAGTCGCTTCCTGGAGCAATTTGCCAGCATGCCAGAGCTGATCGGTCAGTGCTGTACATTTGTTGTGCAGTTAACTCATGACCACTGCCGACCCCGGCAGAACTGCAGCATAATTGCCCCAGGATTCAGCCACTGCACTAGACTAGCCAGTAACATCAGAGCTTACCTCTCTGTGCTTGCATGCAGCCAGTTCAAGCGCAGTTGGCTCTGTGATTTACTGAATTTCATCAATGACATCAGTTGCACATTGTACATGTAATAATAGATTGTTGCAGTAGTTATTTTTAATAGTTTTTACAGTTCATTGGCAGTGTGTAAAATGATCAATGTTGCAGTAATTGTAATGCTCTTTGCATGAAAAAAAATATGTGTTCCATTAAAATTTCACACTTTCTTTGTGAATTGTGATGTTTACTTAAAAAGTGCAGCGAAAAAGTATTTTGCGTCCAGGGGTGCATTAGCAGCACTTTATCTGGATCCACCAAGCCAGGTCTGATGATGTTTTGGGCACTAAGCTGTAGCTTTTTTCTAGCCGGCCATTCCTTCTGAACCCAAAGTCAGTTCGTGGCTCTGCTGTCCCACGCAAATGGGAATTTGGTGACTGCTGACCCAGTGAGATATACAGAACTTGCATGTCCCCTCCCTTTGGTACTCTTTGTGGTTAATTTTCTTGAGAAGATTTTTCAATATTTTCTTAGGTTTTCTTAGGATTTGATGTGTATTTATTACAGTTATATAAAAGGACGTCTTTTAAAAGTCTGTAAGTAGTCTGCTTCTTCATTATGATCTCTGCACAAGGCCACTGTGCAGTAAATGATGGATCCATCTTTATTGAAACGTGCTGT
This sequence comes from Polypterus bichir lapradei, assembly GCA_026402145.1. Taxonomy (NCBI): domain Eukaryota; kingdom Metazoa; phylum Chordata; class Cladistia; order Polypteriformes; family Polypteridae; genus Polypterus; species Polypterus bichir. Next base: position 7,387,156 of record JANRMT010062826.1, on the reverse strand, counting down.
TTTAGTACCAATAGAAAATGGCGTCTGGATGTAATAAGTTTTAATCTTTTAATCAGGACCTGGTCTTTGGGAAGGCCTACTGTACATCTCTTACTGATCTTTAAGTTCATCCTAAGTGAATGGCGATGACTCAATGCTTGAACATATTAAGACAAATTCTTCATCATCTCCACCTGACGTACTTGAGGGAGTTTCTAGAGAATCGAGACTCTCCGTTGCAGTAGACATTGGTACATCAGGTCCATGTTGATCAGGTCTTGTTGCTGATGGATGATTAGGAGAAATAAGTTCATTCTTATTCTTATTGTTCTACCCCTGTATTTTGCAGGAACAGAAATAACAGTCATCACTCTGATTTTTTGTCCTCTCTGTATCACTGGAATAGCTAAAAGCAAGTGCCTTCTTTTGTCTATTGTCATAGTTCCGCAACACAAATAGAGCAGACACTTTGAGGGACCCACTGTTTGTCTTGGTCACCAAGTTTTATTCCAAAGTAGGCGTAATAATCTCTTTTCACAAAGTCTGTTATATTCTATCCCTGTTTTTCTGCTACAGGCTTTCCAGAAACATAACAAAAAACATCAGGACTGTTCACACCACCCTTAGAGGCCATAATATGAATTAACAGTTCAGTGAGAAAAAGAAACTCTGCACTTCTCATTTGGCATGTGCACCTATCAAATGACCGCGTCACAGTGACTGTGTGTAATAGGCAGCACACATGGACTGGCATCTCAACCAGGATAGAACAAAGATTCTTACTGATTTGAAGGAACAGAGGAGATGAGTATGGCTGAACATTTGCTCCCCCAATACACCAGATGGCAGTATTCCTGGGCTGGGATTCCCACAGGGACACCTGCAGGGTATACTGGGATCTGTAATCCTGTGGGGAAGCCCTGTTGGAGGAGCTGCTGAGATTTGTAGTTCCTACTTTCCAGGACTTCCTGTTGTTACGGAAGTGCTTCCAACAGGCTCTGCCCTAGCACCAGAAGTACTCCCGTGTCTTAAATAAAAGAAGCCACCCGATCTCAGCCAGGCGTCTGAGTTGGGTGGAAGAGGACAAAGCTTACCTGGAGGAGTGGAAGTGGAAGGAAAATAATTAGTATGCAAAAGCTTTTGTAAGATATTTGAAAAAAAATAAGCCGTTTGTGACGCATGAGTCAGTCTTGCAAACCCAGAACATGAGGCCGAGTCTCAGTACTTTAGCAAAACCAGCTTTATTCAGCTTGAAAAAGGGACAGCCCGGTTATTTATTGTAGCAGGAGCTACTGCTCTCCTATACACAGACCAGTAGTCAGTCAGGGTTGTGGCCAGGTTAGTGGCCAAGTAATACTGTTCCCTGCATTTATAGTTTTCCTTGCATCACCCATCGATGACAGGCGCTTATAGCGTGACTGCAACCTGCGGTTGCCCCAGCAGTGGATAAGCAATCTGCCATAGATGCAGCAATCACACTTCGGGACACACTTTGAGGTGTCGTCCCGTTGAGGGGAGGGGGGTCCCAAAAGAATTCAGAAACCTCACACCTTTCATTATATTGGGACTTGTGTGTGTGCAATTGTGTCTGCGGTGCTGTAACACACCCTGGTGATTACACTCAGTTAAGAGAGAGACCTGCTTTCTTAAAAACGTCCATTTACATGTGCAAGTCTGTGTAGGGAGTTCTACTTCAGCAAAATGCTCCGACGTCAGGAGCTTCCTTAGTGTTATGTTTACCTACAGAAGAACGAGCCAAAAATGTTGCATTTTTTTCACAAGAAAAATGTTATTACATGTAACAGAAACATGGAAAGGCCAATTCATCAACATACTGTATATACAGCAGTAAAGGTCTGTCTTGTGTCCACTGCTGTACTTCGGCAGATTTAGTATGTGTCCTTTGTATGACGTTTTGAAAACAGTCACTGAATGTTGATGTGTGCTTCTTTTTGCATTTTTGTCATATTATTTTATCTGAGTATGAGAACATTGAATGCCAGTGCTGCACCATCAGTGTGCCTCTTGTGTCATTGTGGGCTACCACAGTGGAAGGCTTAGGGACTTCCATATTTCCACTGACATTGACTGCATTGTGAACAGTGCTTAGGGGTCTTCTCCTTGCATTTGACTATAATCATTTTGCCTTTTTGGCACGCAGCTACTGCTGCACCACGGAGAAGCTTTAAGTGAATGAGATGACTGGGCAGTTTAGTCATCATGTCAATGTCATATGGATCAGTTTCGCTACCTGATAACCAATTCACAACGTCACTAGTGCCCAATTCAAGCAATGGTTCAGTTTCAGTTTGTTGTAAAACTGGCTTTATGGCTTTTCATTTGCCATTGTGTTTCTGGTTGAAGGCTCCACCCAACTAATGAATATTACAATATAGTGGTAGAATGCATAAAAATGTTCATGATTTTTTGCAGCATGATGTTATTTCATCCAATAGATGGCAGCAGGATACTGTCCCGAAAGTTGTTTGGGTTTAACGCTGTAAAGCAAATCATTACACTCACCCCAACTGTGACTCAGGTTCAACAGCAATAACATAGAATTTTGGTTTGGGTTAACACCAAGGAGGTTAAACTGCTCAAAAAAGAGTTAAACGTCATCATTGACCATTGTGATTCCAAAACCAAGCCAACTACAAAATCCCTACCTGCAATCCGGTTTAGGGTTTACATAGCCACATAACAGGGTTACTTGCTTAGAAATCTACTTGTGTCTTTTCTCAGAGGTCACACTCCTGGTTTCTGTAAATGGAAGAAGGGTAGACTTGGAAGGCAAGAGAGATGGACAGAAAACACGTGAAGGACACACAAGCAGGCTGCTTTAAATGTGCTGATATCTGCAAGACCAAAACAGAGCCACAGTCTGTACAGCTATCAATAATGAGAACAGGGGAAGATGTTACCTTGGCACACAGCCCGTCTGGTAGTTACCCATATCTGTCATATGAATATGTAAATATGTGAGTGGTTATAATGACTTGGATCCAGCATGGAGCCTCCATGACATCGACATTCTGCTGGATGGGACACCTGCTTGCCAGCATTCCCCAGCTTGTCTGTGATGCCCCTTGGCTTCTCTCCAGCCTGAATATGTATGTATATAGGATTATACATTGTATTATTTGGACTGAATGTTACCTTTTAAAGCAAGTTAAAAACATATTTCTTTTGTAATTATTTTTGTCATGGTTGCCAAAGGGATAGTATTGGCTCTAGTCTGTTCTGCATCAAGAAATACATCCCAGGGGAGAAACAGCATCCCCTGCTGGAAACAGATTATGGAAAGAAACCAGAACAAACCTGCACAGACACAGGGAGAACATGCAAACTTCACACAGGGAGGACCCACGATGCAAATCCATGTCTCCTTCCTGTGAGGCAGCAGTACTACCACTGTGCCACCACGCCATGCTTCTTAAAGATGGAGTGGTGTCTCTGAGGCTAAGGACCCACTCGATTCAGACCAGGGTTGCGGGGAGGTTGATTGGAGCCCATCTCGGCTAGCATAAGGTGCAAGGCAGGATGCTACGATTTTCACTTGTAGTAACGAGGGTAGACAGGATTAGGAATGAGTATATTAGAGGGGCAACACAGTCTGGTGACTTAGCAAGAGGTGCTAGATTGGGGTGGTTTAGGCACATGCAGAGGAGACCTGAGAGGTACACTGGGAAAAGAATGTTGAGGATGTAAATGCCAGGCAGGAGGAAAAGAAGAAGGCCAGAGAGAAGGATTATCGATGTGGTGTGGAAGGACATGAAGGCAATCGGTGTAAAAGACAGGGATAGACAAAGACAGACATTCTGCTGCAGCGATCCCTAAATGGGAGCAACCAAAAGAAACAGAAGTCCTGTTTCCATACACAAGGCATGATAACAAATTTAAGAAGCATAAATAAAATTGTTTTGTTCCAGAATCATCAGTGAATGAGATCTGTAGAGGACATGATTTGTTTGTGAATCAAAGGAAGGAGAATTGCTAGACTGATTATCCTCAATGGAATGGAACTCTGGTGGTCCACACCTGTCTATTGCCAACACTCATGAGTCTGATGGTTCAGGCGCATGCGCTTTAAATATCTTATCAGCGAAATGAAAGACTCTGATGACATTACACAATAAGTACACGCATGCAATTTAGCATGTCAATTCCTTCGTGTTCTGAATGAAGTAAGTAAGGGCTGTAGCTTGTATACTGCTATGCGATATGTGCAGTGTAAGCTAGCAGCTTGTCATAACTGTCATCAGGAGAGCCCTGTCATTTTGTTTAAATGTGTGCTGTTAGATCAGTTTCTTTGCACCTCTGTTGGGCTCAGTCATTATGATATCTAACTGCCATCACTTACAGTATGAACAGACTGAAATTTTGTAAGGGACCATCTATATCTGATACTTCTGTCCCATGCCTCAGAGATCAGTGATCAGCAGCTTTCAAAGTTGCCCACCACTTTTGTTCCATCACACACATTTTATACTGTAAAGATAGTGCAGGCAGGGTGGAATGGGTGGAGAAGAGTGTCAGGAGTAATTTGTGACAGACGGGTATCAGCAAGAGTGAAAGGCAAGGTCTACAGGACGGTAGTGAGACCAGCTATGTTATATGGATTGGAGACGATGGCACTGACCAGAAAGCAGGAGACAGAGCTGGAGGTGGCAGAGTTAAAGATGCTAAGATTTGCATTGGGTGTGACAAGGGTGGACAGGATTAGAAATGAGTACATAAGAGGGTCAGCTCAAGTGGGATGGTTGGGAGACAAAGTCAGAGAAGCGAGATTGTATTGGTTTGGACATGTGCAGGGGAGAGATGCTGACTATATTGGGAGAAGGATGTTAAGGATAGAGCTGCCAGGGAAGAGGAAAAGAGGAAGGCCAAAGCGAAGGTTTATGGATGTGTTGAGAGAAGACATGCAGGTGATGAGTGTAATAGAACAAGATGCAGAAGACAGGAAGATATGGAAAATGATGATCCGCTGTGGCGACCCCTAACAGGAGCAACTGAAAGAAGAAGATATGTAAATAAATCATCACCCCCTTCTACTTCACTATCATAAAAACTAGAATCTATGATATTGTCACTAATCATTACTGAAAAACAGTCAGTTCTGTAACAGGACACAAGGCTTAATTGTTCTGGACGCGCTGATCAGCTCCCCTGCTGCTTGTTATCCGACAGCCGCCCTTCGCTACTGCCTGCAGGTGACTGGAGACGCGCAGCCTCGGCAGAATGGAGGTAAAGGAAGCCCGGATCCGTCTAACGGGAGGTATATTAATAACAAATACGACCCTTTCTCTAAAACATCTTAAATAATTGGGGAACCCCGAGTCACAGACCGGATTAGCCCGTGCAGAAGTCCGGCCGTGCCTAGAAGTCCTGTAGTAAAACCATCAGCGCAAAACTCGTTATTTGCGTGCCCGACCACCACGCAACAATATTTTATTTTTAAAGTCACAAGTCATAGTATACTTTTAAAACAATGCCTCTTTCTGCACTCAACATTGAGATGTGTATAGCTAATTTCAACTTGAAATTTGATACTAATTTTAATTTTACTTGTTTATGATGCACGCAATAATTTAACCGTTCTCAATAGACGGGACATGGACCCGATAAACTATAAGGAGTATCTTCAGAAACAACGCATTCATCCACTAGGAGTCGCTCTCCATCTAGTTTTGCCGATTCCGTCGCTTCTTCACTCGGCGCTGTTTTTGACAACGGCAAGCAGAAGAAAGTCAACGCGTTAAGCTTATAAACGTCATCTCTAAAATATACGCAGCCCGGCGCTTGGCTCATCTGCGATCTGCAGCACAAAGGACAAGAGAGAGACTTTTATGGAGAATTAGATGAGTAACGATAAATAATAATTCCTGATTTTTGAAAGAAATGACTGAAGATGTGAAAGCACGACTCTTTGGTATTCGTGTTTGTAAAGCTTTACTGCCATCTTTAGGAAACCAGACGTATTTCAAGTTCTGAAGAGATCAATCAATACTGAGCTGTATGCGAACGCCTTTTATGAAGCAAATATTCAGCCATTTTTTATGCCCAGTTCTTCGCAGTGGCTGAAATTCTATAACAGTGTACAAAGTCATGATGTGAATCTGCTTTAGGGGATGGAGCCTGTCCCAGTAGCAATAATCAGCTCGACGGATTTGTTGATTAAATGATACAGCACTGTTTATTATCACCCATATCTCAAGTACTTCACAAGCTAACTAATGATGTCCACACTATTACAGTCTTTTCTAAAGTAGCCAGTCAAGCATCACCTTACCTGGCATCTTGCATAGTCAGCAAAGTCTTCCATAAAGCAATCGACCATCAATGTCCTGGACAAAATGATTTCATTTCAGGGTTGTAGATCTGAGCAGCGCTGGGTGCAATGAAGAAGCTTACCCTGGATGGGATGCAAGTCTATTGCAGGGCATACTGGAACAATTTGTAGTCACAAAATAACTATTGGGATGTGAGTGGAAAACTCAAATGCAGGGAAGAACACCATGACAAAGAGAGAATATGCCAGCTCCTTACAGATTAGTACTGGCCAATTTATGAACCAAGACTTGTAGAACGAGGAGGTGGCATCACCCCCACTGCATACAAACATGTCTGTCACAAACCAGGAAGAAATCCATCACTTTTAAGAGTAGCTTAAATGGTACTAGCATCTAATGCAGGGACATTGGGCCCAAAACTGCTGGCATAGGCCCTGTACATCCATAACTAGAATCACAAAATGGACAGCTGGATATTAAAGTCAGCACTTTCACAAAGTATGGTACAAATCACTCACTCATGTACCACTTTATAGTACACACTATTACAAAATGTTTAAAATGGTTATTCCATATTCATTTTATTTAGTGTGCTTTTTTAATCTGGAAGAGCCAACGGCAGATCTGTCAGCATCTGAGTCTGAGATGGAGTTACCTTTGGATGGTTTGCCTGTCTGTCACATGGCACATTAACATCAGCCAGTATAGAGACACCAGTTAAGCCAATAAAGTATAGGGTGGTCCAGATCTAATTAAGCAACTTTTAATGCAATGCAGGGAAACAATGCAAGATAAAAGAATTGTTCAAAATATCTTGTAATAAACAAAAATGGACTTACATTGAATTAATTCACTGATTTTCTATGTAATGTCCCACTTGTCCTCCATTCAGTTGTGAATTCTCTATGTAATAAACTTAATAAGTTGTAACGTAATGAAATTTGCATAATTAGATCTGGACCACCCTGTACAATCTATCTATCTATCTATCTATCTATCTATCTATCTATCTATCTATC
>JANRMT010062826.1:7352910-7372690 GCA_026402145.1 Polypterus bichir lapradei | reverse complement strand
TATCTATCTATCTATCTATCTATCTATCTATCTATCTATCTATCTATCTATCTATCTATCTATCTATCTACCAGTTATATAGTGTCTTTCATATCTATCTATCTGTATAACATAGAGAGACCTCATAGTGAAAGGCAGTATATAAATTCAGACTATTGGATTGCTTTCTGAGTCTCTATGCTATGATCGCCACTGTATACAGTAAATTAGTGATGGGTAATTCACAAATGATATGTGTTTTCTTTTTGACTCTTTTGACTCTGAGACATAGGCATTGATCTGTGAGCTCAACCGAATCGATTCAGCGGAGCTCAACAAGAGAGCCAGAGAGCATGCACGATGTCATCAACGTCTTTCGTTTCCAGGTAGGTATTTAAAGTGCATGTTCAAGTACCACCTATCTGATTCACTATGCTTGTTGACTTCACCACTGTTCCAAATCTGGGAAAGTCCCCACTTAGTAAAGTATTGTAGGAGTTCTTTGGTTTGGTCTTTTGCACAAATAAAAACAAATGACAGATGACTCATGGTCATAATAAAACTGAATATTCTGGAAACTGTGAACCTTTTATAAGGGCGGTGGTGGGTGTGTCTGAAGGTGGAGAGGTGAATGGAGTTATGAGGGGTCAATGCTCTACTTCTGAGTTGGTGACTTACATAGAACCCTCTCCTGTGATCCATCTTGCTTATTCCCAGCAGGCATATAGCTTTAGTTCATATAGTGTCTTTACGCAGAGTGATAGAGCTTTAGTTTATATAGCACTGAAGCCACAAGGCAACTAATCATGCACCATTTATAGTAAGGACTCATTGATGAAACAATCATAAAGAGTGCTTCAGGTCAATTACTTCATGGTGACGACCATCATGAAGTGGTTTTATATAGCACTCGTGCACAATCAGAAAGTAATCAGTCAAGCTTAACTTAAGCACCTCTCACATACAGCAGTAATTGTCAGAGCGACTGGCCTTGGGCCAGCATAGCCATGCAGTCAGTCACTCCAGTCACACTCAAGCCAATCACGCAGTGATTTATGGATCACCTAGTCTTAATTTTATAAAGTGCCTTTACAGCCTCAAGGAGTCAGAACCTTTTGATATCAGTAGAATTTGTTTCTTTAATTGTTTTCAAGCACTCGCTGCCATGATGTTGCTCATTTTGTGTGTGAGTGCTACCACCTTGCTATGCACAAGCAATGTTTTGGTTAAGCTGGGGTTCCTCCTCTGCTTATACTGAAGTTTATTTTTCTGTCTTCTTTGATCTTTTTTCACAATTGTTCATTTTTTACAATATTGTTGTGTTCATTTATTATTAGTTTAATTCTGCATTATTGTGTTCATAAGAATTACTCACACTTTGAAATCACTTTAGATTTTTTTTTGCATCCAGTGCCTCCTGACTCACCACTATGAGAAGACCCCCACATATGACATACCATTCAACTCGTATTGATGTTTACTTGTGCAACATATCAAGTTTTTTGTGGTTCCCCTTCATTTTTGGCCCTTTAGACCCAAATCCCCCTCATTTCTAAGCCATTTTTGGACCATGAGGTTCACCTTCCAAGTTCCTCGCAGGTAGGTGATATCACCCCAACCCGAGAGGGGGTGCTACCTCCATTAACTACCTTTTGTTCTCTTTATTCTGCAGCCCTAAAGACTACCCATTGAAGGCAACTAATTCTGCCCCTTCTGCTCTCTAGGCATTCCTAAGGAAAATGTCACTAGTGGAGTAAGCGACCAAGGAGAGGAGCTTCACCAGAGCCTTGAGAGGAGCCTTAAATTACCTGATTATTGTGAGACAACCTTATTTTTGTATATATTTATATTAAAATCCACTAAGTGTTGTTTCATTTTGTATAATGTTGACAAATAAACAGGAATAGCCGGCTTGGTACCTCAATTGTATCGACCTGTAATTTCTCGGACAACCACAGCATTTTTTAGTTTTCATGGAAATCATGATGATGCTGGGTAGTTTTCTAATACTAATGCTACAGCTTCACCACAAGTATAATATATATAATAGCAATAATAATAAACAGTAGACCATACAGACATATAATCCTCAAATTAAAGGAAATATAATACAATAATAAAGTTGAATATGAATTTTGAACACGTAAGCAAAATGCCCTGGGGGAGTATCAATAAAGGCTCGTGTGGATGTGTTTGTCTGGAACTCAAATAAAAAGGAACTGAATATATGGTAAGAGGTGGAGTGTATGGAAGTCCCAAATTAAAGAAATGTGCTATTGAAAAGATAGATAGATAGATAGATAGATAGATAGATAGATAGATAGATAGATAGATAGATAGATAGATAGATAGATAGGAAAGGCACTATATAATAGATAGATAGATAGATAGATAGATAGATAGATAGATAGATAGATAGATAGATAGATAGATAGATAGATACTTTATTAATCCCAAGGGGAAATTCACACATTAATAGATAAAACAATGCAAGAATGTGATGAAACGCTAAAGCAATAGCTTGAAATACTGGGTGTTCTAATAGAGTTGTTCTTGTGCAAAAGTGGGGAGGAAGTATGTTTTAAGTCGAGGATCAAACTAGAATTTACTTATTATAAACTAATGCACAAAATGGACATTTCTGAGGATGTGTGGTGTGCGAAAGGGGTACTGTGTGCTATAGAGTAGGGAGAATTGAAAATGAATTTATAACTCACTATTGAAAAACTGTAAAAAAAAAAAGGAAGTTATAGGTAGCAAGTAATACTCTGTGAACAACACTGGGAATCTGGACTGACTGGGCTTTGGTTTTATTTAAATGAGGAGGGTACTGTGTGTGAGGTTACACAGGGTTAATAGGAATGGAATATTTGGAATTTTTTTCTACTATTCATTTCTTTGTATAGGTTATTTATAACATGTTTTGTTGTATGTGTACTATTAATATATTGATGTTTGTTCTTGTTATATTTTTGTTTCAAAAAAATAACTTGTGAAAGCAATGTGACAGCTGTCTGTGCTTGTAGTTTGTATTCTACCTCTAAACATTTGAGTGTGAGAACCAAGAAAAGCATCTGCTGTAGGGAGGATAATGCAGGACATCAGCAATAGTAGAATTTGGTAATTTTATAAAGGTGACATCATTCAAGAGATTAAATATTATTATACAGTGGGTTTGAATAGATGTCTACCAACCAAAAAAATACAACCGAAGTCCAAAAAAGTTAAGAAAAGTATGGAAAATTCTAATAAAAGCATAAAGGAGCAATTTGTAAATTCTTCAGTATTTACCCTGTACCATATTAAAATCCCTACAACAATACATTATTTGGTGTTTTACGTTTTGAATTTAACTATTTTCTTTGGAAAATTTACACTCGTATCAAATCTGATGACTGCAAAACATTTGGGACAGTCAAGTGTTTCCCATTGTGTCCCATCATCATTTCTGTTAATAACACCGATGAAGCATTTGAAAGCTGAAGACACACTTTGGTTAGGCTCATCAAGTGGAATTTCTCCCCTTTGTCCATCATGCAGGTCTTCAGTTGCACCTTTGTGTGGGGCCTTCATTGCCATTTTTTTCTCTTCATAATTCTCAGTCTTAGACAGGTCAGGACTGCTGGCAGGCCAAACTCGTACCCACACTCTCTGCACTTGTAACCTGGGCAGAAGGTGGTTTGATGTTGTCTTGCTGGAAATACAGGGATGTCCCTTAAAAAAGATTGGTGCCTACATGGCAGTGTGTGTTGCTCCAAAATGCGTACATATCTTTCAGTGTTAATGGTGTCCTCCCAGATGTGCAAGTTACCCATGACTGCTGACTTATGGTTATCTCTTCTTAATCCTTTTTCCTGTATGTAAATCATCAGGGCTCCACACCATCACCTGCTACAGATGGCAGATCCCCTTGGCCGTCATGGTATTCCCGTTTTAATAATCTGGGGCTTGAAAACTGTGGAAGAGTCAGAATACTTCTAGAGAGCCTGCTGTCAACCAGGAGGCCCCCATCCACTAGCACTGTGGATACTTGGCCCCATGCAATTAATAAGTGTTTCAGTCTGTCACAATCCCCCGAAGCTCAATGGAATTAAATTCTTATTATAACAATGGACCTGGTTGTCCTGCAGTTACACTACCAAATCTTGTGGTTAAGTAAAGACAGAAAACAAGAGAAAATAATTTCACTATGAATTTAAAATAAAAGAAATGGATAAATTTTGCCTGAATGTTCAATTACTTTTTTCTTTCTCCAAAGTGCAGACTAAATAAAGTCACATTAAATTGCCCCTCAATCAGTTTCCCACACATAATACCCATAAACACACGCATCCCACATATATATATATATATATATACATAAATATACACAAAAACCTGCGATATGAACTTACGACACAAAAGACTCTCCTGATCAGGTAACCCACATACATATACATATGATAAATATACACAAAACGCTCAAGACAAACTTTATCTCCTCCAAGAATTCCAATAACAGAGTCTAAAGCTGTAATGTGCATGAGGAGCGGGGAAATTGTTGGAAGATGGAAAGCAGATTGTTTTATGAATGAAGCTAGATGGCAGTATCCTGAAATGAAAAAAAAAAAGCTTTGAATCACACCCTCTGAAAAGTGATTAGCCAGGGCGTAATGACAGCCTTAAAAAGGCGTGCAGGTGGCCCCCTTACTAACCATGTCCTAGCTGGCAGTGGGAGGGTCGTTCCTACATTTTTTTGATTGGCAATAGAATCCGTCTTTCTGGTCTCTGACTTAATTATGCTTGCTGCGCAGATTGGCCATTCCTCCAGATTACTTCCTTCTCCCTGGTTGAAATTTGGCGGCCACACCCGTCATTGGCTAATGACCAGAAAAGTTTCAGATGGATCCTCCCAGATCCCACCCACACGCCTTGCAGTTCACAGTCCTGTCCTGTAAGAAGCTCCCCCACCTGTATTTAGATGTGTGGGAGCCCAGGCAGTGACACACAGCACATAAAAAAGAGCAGACAATGTACAAAACAAAGCACATGTGAGGTAAGTAAAATATTATTATAATATTTTTCTTATGTGGCAGTGCCACAAATCTGTTGGCTGCTACAATAATAATAATAATTATCCAACAAAAAATTGGGCAGACATTTACCATTGGAATATTTTTGTTCCTTATCTGCTGTGGTTAAATATTGGGAGGATTCCTAACAGACACAGAAAGCTCTCTCTAATACGGCAGGTAAAACACGGTGCTTGCAAAATAAAGCAAAAATGGAAGGAAAAAATATGTATTTAAAATCTGCTTTAATTAAATGTCAAGATAAAGATGAAAAATTAAAAAGAACAAACTGGCCAAAAGGCAAATAATACTAAAACAAAAAAAGAACTGCAAACTTGCATCTGAAGAAAATAAAAAAAAAACAAGAACGTTCAATGTAAAGAGTGCCTCTGTGCATCCTGGGATGTGGAAGACCACCTGTCCTTAGACATTGCTATTATGTGATGTGGCGGTCGGCTGGGGGCTTATGCCCAGCCGGGATGCCTGGAAGGACTGGGAGAGGGATAATACCTCCCCTGGGCCTCGAGAAGGCAGTCGCTCTGAGCATGGGAGCTCAACCCTATAGGGGCCTGTGGCCACCACAAGGGGGCGCTCGGAGGACTGACGAGCCCTGGACGTCAGCACTTCTGCCATACCTGGAAGTGCTGCCGGAAGGAATACCAGGGACACCCAGAGTGCTTCCGGGTGCTATTGCGGCACTTCCGCCACACCAGGAAGTGCCACAGGAAGATCGTCAGAGCGCACTTGGAGCACATCCGGGTGGATTTAAAAGAGGCCGCCTTCCTACAGTCAATAGCCAGAGTCGGGAGGAAGAAGACAAAGCTCGGGAGAGAGGAGCAAAGGCGGTGAAGAAAGGACCACTGAGAGGCCTGGACTTTAGAAAGGTGTTTGGTGCAGGGGGCACTGTGTTGTGTGCGGGACAATTCTGTAAATAAACCAGGTGTAGTTTAGAACAGCCAGTGTCTGTCTGTTGGTGTCCGGGCTGGTTTATCACAGTGAATACAATAAAATGGGGTTAATGGAAGTAGCCCTGAGTCCGAGTGTTCGTAAGTCAGGGTCAGTATTGTGCAAAAAAATGTTGCCTCCAAGATTTTGTCTCCACAGCTGACTGCCTGGATCACCTAAATGGTTAAGCTGGCCCTGTGAGAAGGTCCACTGACATCCACACTCCCTCTCACTCGCTCATAATGCAGAAGCTAATTCACAATGACAGGAGATCAAAATACCAAAAATAAAATCCATGTAGACATGGAGGACACAGGGAGAACATGAAAACTCCAAGCCTTTCATCTGGATCTGTGAGGTTAATGTGGAAGAAAAATTAGAGTTAGGGGTCACATTGTCATTTAGGGGTAATATAGCTATTGTGTATGAAGTGTTTTGATATGCTTTACAGTTTAAAATATAGCATTTATCCTAAAAGTAGCATAAAAGGTTGTTGAAGCATATCTGCAAGCCAGATAAAGGTTAAGTGACCAACAACGGACAAGACTGTATTAGGAGATGGCTGATGTCATACATAGGAGATTCTAGGAGGATTAAGAAATCAGCAGATATCCTGTGCTCAGCAAGACTGGACAGTTGTCACATACACAGAAACTGAAGGGGTACAATCTGAACCTTAGAGATACTAGGACAAGACCAAGAGTGTAGTAGAGTGAGACTTTTACTTGGATAAGGTATTTAGGTGTGTAAGCGAGAGAACCAATCAGAGTAAATGTCAGGTGATGACTATGCATTAATTGGGCACTGTTATGCAAATTCAATTATCTATAAGAATGACTGTCTGCCTTTATTCTTTGATCACTTGCTGGCAACCTCTGCCCAGGGCACTTTGCCTAAGTAGACTGTTGTACAGGGTGTTCCCTCTTCAGTATTTTCTAAAGAGTAATAAAAGACACATTGAACAAGCTTCATCCTGCCTGATTCCTGATTTAAAGAGGTCTACCACAGTAGCAGTGAGACCCATACGCCCCATGGGCCGCCCTGTACGAAAGGTGCCTGATAAAACGCTCTGGTGACCACTATGCTATTGTGAAAGGTGCTATGAAGTGGAGAAGCTGCACTGGTTGTCTTACACAGTGTGAAGTCGCTGGACAAAGCAGACCCTGACTGACTGCGTGCTGCACTACACACTGAGAATGACAGCATGTTACTCAATGAGTGATCGGTTTCTTTGGCTGGGGGTCTCGCAGGAATGAATTTTTCAGAAATCATAAAGACATTGCAGCTCTTTATCAGACAGCCAAAACTTATTGTAAAATAAGGGGTGATGTTGAGCTAGCGATCTGCTCCCACTCCCCCGTCATCTCTGATTATCTCTCATTGTTGGACTTCTCATCATTTTGTGTGTTGTTATGAGGCTGTGATGCGCTAGGCTAAGCAGTCTGGGTTTCTTGGGATTTTAGGATCGATACCCTCATTTACTTCACTTTATGGCTAGCCTTCCAAGTGCTGTTATAAATAGCTGCTGGGCACACATGGATGCAAATGTCGTCAGTGCTGAGCTTATTCTAAACATATCAGTTAAAGCTGAGACAGCCAAACATTGCGGGTTTTCATCTTACTGCTTTTTCTGAATCGACACACAGGGCTGTAGTCAGGTGCCATGGTGCGTCCTCATTCTGCAGATTGTCACCTGGGCACACGCTGACACGGCACAGTACCCATAGAATTTAAAAAAAGAGATTGGGTGACAACAGTTTGAAGTGGCCAATCCAGTAACAAAGAGCGTGTTTTGCTTGCTGGAAGATGCACTTCGGCTTTTTTTTTCCTTCCAGGTTTTGTAACCGACCTCACGTGTTTCCAGTCCAGCATTTAGCAATTCAAACACCTCAAAGTGGGTCGCCGGTTTATTTTTAACAGCTGACCTATATTTCAATTCTGTTTTGGTTATCTATTTAGCGCTTCAGGAGGAGCGGCTGTGCATGTTAAAGCAGGGAAAGCAAAAACAGCAACATCAAGATTCAGTGTATATAGCGCCTTTCAAATACCTGATGCCACCCTTAATCACCTGACATATCCAGGGCAGGTGTTGAAGTTCCCTCAGGTTGAATGACTCTATCAGGGTTGCAAAATGGGAAGTGGCATGATTGTGATTTTATGTAGCATCATTCCATAGTGAATGCCATCCAAGGCACTTTACTTTCATAATACGCTTGTTTCTGTTTGTATAAAGTGTGCACTGGAAAGGGGAATGAATGGCCTCACTAACTGGGAATGAGTCAGGGAGACTGAGTGAACCCAGTGCTCTAATCAGTAAGGAAGAGCAAAAGCAACAATGCCAAGATTCTATGCATATAGTGCCTTTTTATACTAGATGCCATCCTAAATCGCTTGACATTTTTACGGCAGATATTTCTGAATCTGAAACACACTAAAGTTAAATGAATCACTCGAGGCTGCACATGTTCTTAGGGTCCTTAGGGTGTGATTTCTGCATTGATGCAGCCCAGAGAGATTTGGTGACCTTGTGACTTAGTTTTGAAATAAAGGGGCGCCGTAAGTGAATGAATGAACGTCCCAACATGCACTGCCATTACTTCTGAGTGTTGATTCTTGCTAAGTGCTTGATGCTGAAAGAAAAAGCTTCACTTCCGCAAACTGTGCTGGATTGAGTGAATTTAGACAATGAATGAATGAATGAATGTCCTGAGAGGGACCCATTTACAGTTGTAATCGAAGCAGCTACAATAGGTGAGTGAACAAATAAAGGCCCTAAAATAGACTGACGTTACCATGTGTTTGATGCTGCCAGTACTGGCTTCACTCCCACCCTATACTGGAAGGAATGAATTCCTGATAATGGACTGACATGACAAGCAGAGTTGGTTGTTGCTGTTTGTTTGATGTTGCCAGTATAGAAGTGTAGTGGAATAAGCGGGTAAACACAATGAATGAATTAATGGGTTCTGTAAAGATGTGGTTCAGAGTTAGAATTTTTAGGTTTATAAAATGAATGAATAAATTAATAAATGAAACCCTGTGGCTCTGTGTTGCACAATCAGGCCTACAGAATGAATGAATGAAAAAAAAAACATGTGGCCCTGAGATGCAATAATTCAGTTTATGAAATGAATGGATGAAACTGAATGACTGACTGAATGAATGAAACCTTCTGCCTCTATGTTGGAACATATCAGGTTTATAAAATGAATGAATGAATGAATGAAACTTTGTGGCTCTGTGTTGGAACAATCAGGTTTATAAAATGAATGAAAGAATGAATGAAACACGGAGGCTCTGTGTTGGAACAAGCAAGGCTTGTAAAATGAATGGATGAATGAATTAATCAATGAAACGCTTTGGATCTGTGCTGGAACAATTAGGTTTATACAATGACTGACTGACTGACTGGTTGACTGACTGAGTGACTGAATGAATGAATGAATGAATGAATGAATGAAACCTGTCTCTCTGTGTTGGAACAATCATACTTACAGAATGTGTGGATGAATAAATGAATGAATGAATGAAACCCTGTCGCTCATTGTTGGGCTTATAAAATGAATGGATAAACGAATGCCCCTCACTGGACTGATGTCAAATCCGTGGTTGATTCTTGCTATTTGTTTAATACTGGCAGCACCCTGCCACTCTTGAATAGAGTAAGTCAGTTCAGAGAATGACTGAATGAATACTGCCATGCTGTATGCAGTTCTTATGGTGTTACTAGATCACTTCAGATAGATGTTGTGTTCCAATGTCTGTTTTGAAATAAACAGGTTTAGAAGAGAGTGAAGGGATGAAGGAAGGATTGAAAAGCTCAGTTCAGCTTGGACAACGGTTTATGGGGTGTAAAATGCTATACATCCTCATGAAGAACCTGACTTAGGAAATGGATGAACAGATGAGTTGCTCAGTGAAAGAGAGTCTCATTAAAGACAGTGAAAGGCCTTCTCATAAATAACTCGAATAATAACAAACACCTGCTGAGACCCTTCTGAAAGCAAAGCTTAAGACCTCTGAGGAAGACAAAATAATCACAACTGCAAACGCTCACCTTCTGCCATTAAAAATGGCAGTTGAACGTGTCTTGGTGAGCCCAGTCTTGCTGAAACTGGAAGCTGCCATCCCTTTTGTGCACAGAGGAGGAGGCCACAGGGCTGGAAGAACAATCACAAGAAATGCCAACAAACATGGGGGGGTGGGGTTGGGGGGTCTTTTGTTCTTTATGATGCCATTTAATAGAAAGTGCTAATGTACGCCCTTCAGACATTTACCTTGGACGGGAGTCTGTCTAGCCACTCAGCACCACGCGTTTCAACTTGGAGCACATTAAGATGTTTTCGGGGGGCTGTGCAGCAGGCATTCGGGATGACTTAAAGTTTTCATTTCAGCGTGACAGTTTGAGATCTATCACACTACAGTTTAAAGAGGCCAAGCAGCTCGAGACAGCTTTATTGATTCCTATTGTTGGGTTGGTAGGGGGTGTGGATAGCTTTGCCTTGTGATTGTGAGGAGAAATCAATAGAGTAATGTTTAAATATTGTCTTTTTGCAGAGCAGATTCTATTACGATGCTTGGCATGTCCTGAATCTGCCCGTCACGACCTTACAGGGGCCCCTCAGCTGTAGTCACCGCTTGACCCTTATTAAAGTCAAGTCTCTTCTCTCCTGTCACTATGCTCTAAAAACAAAAAACAGAAAAGCATCAGCTGTGGATGTCTGCTGACAGCCAAGTCCAATCTGAGTTACTTCAATGTGATCCGCCGCAGACAACAGCAGCAGGTAGAAAGTGTAAAGGTTTGTCAGGGAGCAGGTCGGTCAGACTAAAAATAAATGACATTACATTTGACATTTACATGTATTTGCTTATCAGATGCCTTTATCCAAAGCAACTTACAAAAGAGGTCAATGTAATCCAGTAAACATCAGTCTGGGGGACAGTTTGGGAACAAGGGTAAAAGTATAAGGGTACCAAACAGACCATCCCAAGTGAAGAGCTCAGAATGAAAATATCAGTTAGACAGAAATTCACCACACAAGAGAGTCTTCAAATGCTTCTAAACCGCAACGCAACGAGGGAGTCAGAATTTCAAATGGAGGTGGACAGCTTGTCCCACCAGCTACGAGCTACATGTGAAAAGAGTCTTCCCTGCAACGGGAAGCCAATGCAGTGATCTGAACAGTGGAGTGACATGTGCCCGCCTCAGCTGGTCCAACACCAAACATGTAACTGTATTTTGAATCATCTGCAGAGGCTTGGTTAATTCCTGTCAGCAGAGAGTTGCAGTAGAGCAGACAAGGCAAGACCAAAGCCTGGACCAGGAGTCGTGTTGTGTACTCTGATACATATGGTCTGATCTTGAAGGTGTTGTATAGAGAGAGGGACAGTAGCAACATGGTCAGTGAAGGACAGATTGTCATTGATCAGCACCCCAAGGTTGCTTAACAGACTTGGCGGGAGTCTGAGATGAGATGAAGAGAGATGAGGTGATCAATCGACAGAAGAGCTGGGATAACATGAAGGCGCCAGGTGGAGCTGGAAATGGTGCTCCTTCATCTAGATCGACATGCAGAGATTGTAGCTGATACCGTGTGGTCCTCTGGAGAGATTGACAGGTACAGTTATGTATCATTGGCAAGACGCTGAAAGGAGAAGCCATGGAACAGGATGACAGGACCTAGTTGAAAGATGTGTAGAGAAGAGGAGAGGGCCCAGCACCTGAGGCACCCCTGTGCTCACCTGGTGAACCCTTGAAGTCTCTCCACACTTCAACACCTGGTAGGATCTGCCCAAGAGGAAGGTGGCAAGGAGCATCTGTTGGTTGACTGTGTTAAAAGCAGAGGAAAGATCTACCAGGAAGAGAACAGATGCCATGTTGGTAGTGTTTTTCTTGCCATAACGTGTTGACAATGGTAAATAGAGCCATCTTGATGGAATGGCACCCTTCATGAAGCCTAACCATTTAGGATCTTAGGAATCTAAGGGATCCTAGGATCTTAGGAAATTATCCTACATCCAGCAAACAATTCAACAACAACTTCTGCCATTCTGCCCAACTCACCTTCCGACTTAAAATCTGGAGCAATCAGACTTTGAAACTTTTTGTGGGTAACACCACACTGGTTCCGGAGGCAGAAATGCCTTCTAAAAATCTTCTAATTCTTCTACAAGAATGCCCTCTACTGGACCCAGATGTCTCTGCAATGATGAGTCCCTTAAATGCCCCTCTCGCTGCCTGTACTGGCACCAAGGGTGGGGAAATGTACAGATCTGCGTTCAATGTGTGGTGTAAAATTTGAGAAATGGTTGGTTGTAACATATACAAATCATCACTTTTGGCCTATGATGCCTATACTGTATTCTGAAGTTCATTTTTAGGTTCAAATGAATGCTATGAAAGTTAACACCTTTATTTACGTGATCCTGTTTTGAAAGTCATGTGACCTTGATCATCGCACTGGTGACTAAAGCCAATATCACATTACGCCACTTCTAGTCATTGGGTATGTCAGACTTGCAAACCACAATTGCTGATTACATCGCTAGACCATGTCAATTTAAATGACTGAAAATCACTGGGCAGGTCTGATTTAATGACTGTGTGACCACCTTCCAGACGTCTAATAGACAAGCTTCTCTTCTCTTTGTGAGGTCCATTCCTTATACCTCGTCACTGGTTACATGCATTATACTTTTAGATAAGCATTCGTTGGGTGTCAGCTCTCATGCACACAGAGTCCAGACCTATAACTAAAGACAAAACAAGTCACGGACTGGCCAGACTGAATCATTGTGTATGTCAGACTAGACAATGGATTAATGGTTGTGTGCCATCGATTGCCTCTGACTTGCTAAGATTATGTAAATTAAGATTATTATTAAAAACTGCTGGAAAAGTCATTTTATGTGACATGGCCCTTAGTGGAAGTGATGCTATAAATACAGCAGCAACCACACTATGCATGGATAAAACAATCTCACAAATCTTTTGTCTTTGTTAGCTTTTTCTTATGCAGGAGCTAGCGGGAGGATTTTTTTTTTGGATTCTGTTCACAAGATAGTGAAAAGGGGTGATAAACTTCAAAAAAGGACCAAAACCAGACTAGAAACAGGCCTCACCCAAGGACACCTAACCCCAAACTTGACTTTACAAAATTAAAATGTCCCTGTTATACAACAAATGTCCTTCAAGGGAGAGGGAGACTGCAGACTTCTGGCCTTTAGGAAAACATCAAACAAAGTGTTATGTCAATGAGCTGACTAGCGAATGGGAGAATGGCAAAACGTGGAAAAAAGGATGCCGTCAGAAAATGTGGCTTTAGGTGAATTTATTTGTATGATATGAAACCCTTAAATTGAAGTGAAGTGGTGTGAAGCAAGTACTGTAAAAAAAAAAAAACACAGCATTCCTCATTAAGGAGAATGTCATGTTTAAAGATACCTTAGTTATAGCTTACAGTTGGAAGGTGTCACACACGTGTTTATGGGATACAATTTATGGGCTCAAATAGTGTTGTTTCTGAGTTGGACCAGGGGTTCGCTCTGTCATCTGTGCCTTTCTCCTCCTGTACTGGTGCACACCAGCTGAAGGCCACTGATGACATCACTTCTGGCATCGACAACCCACCTACAGACAACATCACTTCCTGTTCTGGATTCCCTCATCCCACCTCTTTCTGTTTTGGCTATATTTATAGACCAGACTAATCCTGTTAGCTGTTTACAGTTTGTAAAGACATGTTTTTTTATGCTTTGCGCCCTCCCCTACCATAATCTTCTATGGAGGAGGAGCAAAAACTCCATTCATCAAAAATTTGGATCTCTGGTTTTCAATGGATCTCAACTTTTTAGAGTCCCCTGATACCGAAAACCTTGATATCTCGATGATGGGTGTGTGTCTGTGTGCCATGGCTTCCTGAGGATGTTCTGGAGCTAAAACAGCTGGATGGAAAAATACCAAACTCGAAACTTAAGCCTGTTATGAGCTAATGATGTTCTGATTAGTTTTTGAGCCAAATCATGCAAAAGAAAGAGGCACTCTAGAGGAACCCTCAAATATCGTAATTCTTCAATTAATTTATGAAGTCTTCTAGGCAATTGCTATCATAATGACCTCTTTTTTATGATCAGAAAGCTCAGCATCAGAGCGGTAAATAGTTACTGAAATGTTATAGAACAGTTCGGGTAACTTGGTTCCTATGGCACAAAGCCTACTGACGCTAACGTCTGAATTTTTTTTCATACTCTCTTTCAAGTATACGGAGCTGCCATCCCCAAACATTTTTGTGTTCTACTGCCTTAATTCTTTACAACTGGTAGACCACTTAGTGTTTATGTAAAGCAATTTTTAACAAAAATTACATATAAGCAAAAATGCATACGAAAAATAAAACAAAAAAACAAAAAATTGGTAGTGGTCTCCCTTTGACTATCTCGTCTACTCAGATATGGGGATGGATATTTGAGGAGTAAAGCACAAGACAATGATTATATTTTTAAAGTATGTACATTAAAGAACCATCAACAACAAATCAAATCAAATTAATAATAAATCAGATTTATTAAGTACTAAAGGTAAGTACTACTTCCGGTTAACGGAAATAGCCCAAAAGTTGACAGAAATCTGTTTTGTACCTAATACTTGTATGCAAAATTTGGTTGACCTAAGTGAAAGTGTACTCAAGTTATCGTGTTTACACACACACACACACACACAGAGACAGACAGACACACAGATATAATTCCAAAAATGGTATTTTAGGAGGTCTAAAACATCGAGATTCATCAAAACCTCAAAATGAAATTTTTGGAACATTCCAATACTTTCTCTATACTTTGTATATGAGAAAGTCAGGAAGGTCTAAAACGATGAGATTCATCAAAATCTCAACATCAAATCTTTGGACGATTGCAATACTTTCTTTACTGTATACTTCATATACGAGAAAGTAAAAAGGAAAACGTACTTAAGAGAGTGAATAATCTGTAATTGAAACATAACATTTGTGTCTTTGTCTTGCCTTTGACTTTGAGTATCATCTTGTCTGTAATAATTAACACATTCTAAACATGTACTTTAAGTTTTTGTATTGTGTAGAATCAATTTTTGATTTTTTTTCTTTTTATCATTTTGTACTTTGTTGTCATTTCATTTGTTAACGCGATATGACAGAATGTGTCATGTTACCACAATCATTTCATCATTTCCATCACTGAATGTGATATTAGTGGTTCACAATGCAGATTGTCAACTTGCTTGATAAAAGATCTTGAATCTCAAATTTAGTGGTTGTTAGCTTCTTAAAAAGTCGGCCCTAGTATCAGGTTTCGTTTTCGGTTTATTGAAAGTCTTTCTGCCTTTGACTTGTGATACTTGTTTTATTTTATTTTCAGCTCTGAGCTGCTTTTTCCTTTACTATAATCATTATGTCATGTGATCATCTCACCTTTCTCACAACAATCCTCAGACACCTCATGCCTCATAATGTTGTGTTTAGGTTTCTTGGTAGCCTGGTTCTATTTTTCATCTCACAGTGCTGACCCCTGCTTTTCTTGTCCATGTCAGGTTCATGTTATCATCTCTCAGTATTTCTTGTGCTCTCAATAATCTCTGGGCACCTTAATGTGTCTTTACTACCAACATGGGACACTCATGCATACACACCATGAATCTGCAGAGATAAAAACTGAATATTTAAAGAGAACATATACATTAGAATCTCAGGTAACACTTTAGTTTAGGTATTGCAAAAATGCATCTATTTCTCATTTACATGTAACAAGACCTTAACAAACACTTTTTTGGGTCTTCATAACACTTAAAAAGCATCCGTAAAGTGTTTTTTCATCTCTGCAATGTGAGTAATTAACAAAACGACGCTTTGGTGTGGTCTGAGGTGGCTTAACTGAGATGTATTTCGTTCAATATTCCATATTTAGTATCAGACCTGTGAATCCTTCATATTAACAAGTCATTTACCAGCATGTCAATATGCCACACAGCACAGAGAAGAAAACCCATCTATGGATGTTTTATAAGTTTATGAAGACCAAAGGAAGCCTTTGTTAAAGACTTGCTAGATAAAAGTAAAATAGTAATAGATCTTTGCAGTACCTACACTAAAGTGTTACAAAACATTAGAACAATCCATATGAGAGCAGGCCATTCAGCCCACCAAAACTCGCCAGTCTTATCCACTTCATTCTTCTAAAATAACATCATGTTGAGTTTTGAAGGTCCCGAACGTCTACCACCCTACTTGGCCACTTATTTCAAGTGACTTTGGTTCTCTGTGTGAAGAAAAACATCCTAATGTTTGTGTGAAATTTGGCTTTAACCAGTTTCTAGCTGTGTCTCCGTGTTCTTGATGATCTCATTTTAAAGTCACAGTCTCGATCCACTGCACTAATTCCCATCATAATTTTAAACACTTCACTCACGTCTCCTCTTAATCCTCTTTTGCTTTCCTAGTCGCTATTCTCTGGACTTTTTCTAGTGCTGTTATGTCCTTTTTGCAGCCTGGAGACCAAAACTGCACACAGGACTCCAGATGAGGCCTCACCAGTGTGTTATAAAGCTTGAGCAGAACCTCCTTGGACTTGAACTCCACACATCAAGACGCTATATAACCTGACATTCTGTTAGCCTTCTTTATGGCTTCTAAACACGGTCTGGTAGTTGATCATGTCGAGTACACTACGACTCCTAAATCCTTCTCATAAGGTGTACTTTCCATTTTAACACTCCCCCATTGTGTATTCAAACCTAACATTTTCACGTCCTACATGTAATACTTTACAACTACTTACATTAAATTTAAAAGCCTGTATGCTGTTCAAGTCCCCCTGATGATTCAACAGATTTCAGATGATCTGTCAATCCTCTTATCTTGGTATCATTTGCAAACGTCACCAGTTTGTTACTTATATTCTTATCCAAATCATTTATAAATTAAAAATAGCAGTGGTCCTAACACTGGGCTCCATTCTTAATGTCATCCAGTTTTGTTGAGGTTCCTCACACCACCACCCTCTGCTTCTTGCATCTGAGCCAATTCTGCACTCATCTACACCCTGAATTGCCACCTCATTTTGTTTGATGCCCACCCTCTCATGTGGCACCTCATCAAATGCTTGTCTATAGACAATGCATAGTATACACTGCTGGAAATTGTGATGAGAGGTGGCAGTGCACGCTAACGGTCCACTTATAATGTCTTCCAGTATGTTCCAAAGAGTGAACTGTTACGCAGGTGTGCAGAGTTGTGTGTTTTGCAACTGTAATGTACACCATCAGCGTCACAGATCAGAAAATGTCATTATTAGGCAAGAACGGAGACACCACTTGGCATGACGGCCATTTTGGGTTCCTTTTTTAAGAAGCACAATAGGTTTTTCACCTCCTGATCTTCTCCCCCACTTCCCGACCTTATTGCACCCCATTTATATTTTATCTGGAGCAGACGGAATTTAATTTTAGATATTTTTTCACTGACTCTGGGGATGTGAGACTGCTCTGCCTGTAATGATGTCAGAGTTATCTTCTGTCTGAATCGGTCATCCCTCGGGGGCTGCAGGGAGCGCACAATCAAATGAAACAGTCTGCGAGCTAAGTGCTTCAGTCTGCCAGTGATGCAAAATGCCGCTGATTCAGGGAAAAAAAAAATGTAACGGAGCCGCTTCTCATTTCAGCTTTTAAGTGGTGGGGGTGGGAGGGAGAGGGGCACAAAAACCCACATAGTAACGACCAGTAATATAAATGAAGATCAAACCTGGAATGACAAGCCTTCAGTTGGGCTTGTTGGTTTATTGCCTTTCTGTTTCATTCTGTGGGCTGCTCTCTTCACCCAATGCCAGGGTGGCTACCCCCTAGTGGAGGTGTGTGGGTCTGGGGCTCGATCCATTGAGCCAGTGGCTGGATTGAATTTTTGCCCCAAATTCTTTATATAACCCCCGTGACCTTGTGTTCGGATTCAGCGGGTTGGAAATGGATTCTTTATACAACATTGGTGACCAAAATCTTCAGATCATGCTTGCAAGTGTCAGAAATGAGGCCCTCTGGGCAATTTGGGGTCTGCTGTAACCACCACATAACAAGGTTTCCAGTGCAGATGGTTTAGTGATGGTTAAGATGGGCACGGCAGACTAAGGAGAGACCCTGCAACATCAAAGGACATGGCAGAATCGCTATGATGCTGGGGAAAAGGCTACTCTGCTCATCTTAACGCCCTCATCTGGACCAGCGGTTTGAATGACCTAAGGGTGGATGTCAAATTAAAGATGTGCAACCTTCACCGTTCTGGATTATCAAATCTCAGCCTGGTAGGCAGATACCTGAATTTGAGAGGTGACATCTAGCAGCGGAGGAGCTGGGAATGTGTCTGTCAGTGTCTTCATTGTGCCATCCAGTAAGAACGTGTATTTTTTGAGTGACACAATAAAAGGCAGGAGGGTGCAGTGTTTAGTCAAATCTCACTCCCGGTCACTGTCTGTGTGCAGTTTGCATTGTCATCCAGGATTTCTGATTTTTTTTTCCCTTTTATCATGTCCTCTATTAGTTTGCCCTTCTAACCTGGCCAGGTGTGAGTG
The DNA here is from genome assembly GCA_026402145.1 of Polypterus bichir lapradei. Classification (NCBI taxonomy): domain Eukaryota; kingdom Metazoa; phylum Chordata; class Cladistia; order Polypteriformes; family Polypteridae; genus Polypterus; species Polypterus bichir. Next base: position 7,354,124 of record JANRMT010062826.1, on the reverse strand, counting down.
TGCATGTGCCAATGGACTGCCACCTTCACCAAAGTTGGTTCCTGTCTTGTACCAAGTGCTTCCAGAAAAGGCACCAAGCTCCTTCTATTACCAACTGGATTCTACATAATGCAATTTTTGAATATTTTATATAAACTCTAAACTCTGTCTTCCACCATTAAAAAAATCCATTTAATCCAATTAATTTCTGGGGAAGCTGGAGCCTTTACTGACATCACTGGGCACAAAGCAGCAACCAAACCCAGGCAGAGAGCCCGTCGATCACAAGCACACAGAAAACCTCAAACTGATTTTAAATATCTGTTGGTTCAGCATTCACTGGCCACAGAACTCTTTTTTGCCTTTGTTATTAAATTATAATGCTGTTTTTAATATTTTATGTGACCTATAAACTGTATCTTTTTTTTCTGGTCAAGAAGGGCACTGTCTGAATTCACAATTGGAGCAAGACACAAACTGATATATGGGGAATGCTGCATGGCAGATCCTGCCTACAGATTTTATGATGGGCCGGACTCTCTCTGATGACATGCTCTCTGCCAAATATTCATCCGACCAGGACACACACATTGAGGATACAACGCCACTAAAGAGATAATAAATAACATTCATAGCGGCATGCAAGCGTAAATGCTGGACGCATAGCAATAATGTTTCAGAAGCTCGAGGCTGCAAAAACAAAGAGCGGCATTCAATATTTAGTGTGGGTCGCCGGGACTGGCGCTGCTCCAAGCTGTGCATGGTGCTGCTTGTTTTTGTACACCACATGCCCTCTGGGTAATAAAATATCTACTGGACTGAAAAATGCATGTCCCAAACAGCTGCCACAACGACAAAGCCATCACACTGATTAAATTGCCATGGCAACAGGATGCCCTAGATACAGGGCATACCAGGCTGCTTCCACGCTGCTAGGAAATGAGAAACCGAGGCCAAACAATAAACAGGCCCGCTCCTAGCTTCATGTTGCAGTGCCTTCAGCACCCGACTAAAGAGACATTGTGTTTGTGTATTAAAGAATGACACAGAAAATATCTGGTGAACGCTTTGCTTCATTTACAGTATATTTATCTATATAGGGTACCTTTCATTTCTGACTGTCGTTTTAACCATTCATCTCTGTTCTGCACTGCACATGCTATGTTATCTATCTATCTATCTATCTATCTATCTATCTATCTATCTATCTATCTATCTATCTATCTATCTATCTA
>JANRMT010062826.1:7341843-7352900 GCA_026402145.1 Polypterus bichir lapradei | reverse complement strand
TATCTATCTATCTATCTATCTATCTATCTATCTATCTATCTATCTATGATAAATCAACCTGAAGAATTCCATGAAATATGGGGAATTAATGAAGTGTTATGATCTGTTGAAGAAGAATATTTGAATTTCAAATGATAGCACCTTTGTAGAAAATGCTGTAATTGTTTCAATATGTTATCTATATATATAAAAGCCAAATACCACTGACTCACTCATCACGAAATCTCCTGAACCATGAGGACTTGGGACTTGAAATTTGGAATGTAAGTTACCCTTGACCCATGGGTGCTCGCTTAAAAATGGTTTTAAAAATTTCGTGGTCCAAGTGCGAAATTTCTTATAGTTTTTTAGAACCGTTTTTATGTCTGTCCTCTTTTAACGAGAGAACTACTTAACGGAGTTAGATCTTTTTTTTTTTCTTTAATTTGCTTGAACATTTCGGTTGATTTTGTGACTTCTCTCATTGTGCTAAGAATCATAGTTCAGTTGCAGGAGGGATATATTCGTGCTAATCCGAGACAGAGGCTGCGTGCCAAGGGGAGGGGGAAGAGTGACGTCAGGACTAGAAAGCTGGGCCGGGCTCTCCTCACTGTCCTGTTTCACTACTCCAAGGGTGAAGCCGCAGGGGAAGGCTAGTATATCTATAAATTAAGGTGAATTTACATATTAAAAATATCTCTCTGTTCTGCCAGGGACACTTGTGCAGAAAATACATTAAAATAGACTTGGAGGTGGATAGAAGACGATAATGCAGAATAACCGTTGTCGAAGCCCAAAAGGAGTCTTCACCCAGCTCAGCTTCTCCCTCTAGTGCCCAGTTACTTCTTTGCCATCCCTGGAATGACTTGTGAACATACTATAAAATGTCTTCCTTGCTCCCCTGACTTTTTGAATCTAAGTAATGTAATGGGTTCACTGCCCATAGATGTTTTGTGGTTTCCAGTTATTTAAGATCCCAAAGAGAGCCTCCCTGAGTTCACCTACAGCCCCATTTCTTTTATGCTGTGACACCACTCATCTGCAGGTGGTAGGTGGCAGTTGTCCACTGTATAAAATCAGCTACTGATTACTTGCAGTATTTAGGAGGCCATAGTTTTAGCAGCTGAATTCCACGGTTATTTAAATTCTTCTTTTTTCATGCATCATCCCCATGTTTCTTTAAGGTTTTAACCTGGTCCGTATTCACTAGGTAGCATTTTGATCTTATCCTGTAACATTCTATCTTTACTGAAACACAGACTTCATTTTTTAAATCAAAACAGATACTGGATGAAGGAAATTAATAGCAAAAGTGCCCCACGATTGACTCCCAGTGTTGATCTATCCCCCTCAGCAAAATGTGCAGATCATTCCAATAGGTGAAAAAACACATACTGGGGGTTCAGGATGAAGAAACTTTCAACTGCACATCACAAGACTAAGCCATCAAAAGAAATGGATCCATCAAAGGCCAAAAAAAAATTACATTCTACAGTCACTCAGCGGGGAGCACACTGAGGCTTTTTAAAAAACACAGCAGTTAATTGTCTCCATGAGAGATCTGCAGGCCTTGATCACTCAAGCAATGCCTCCTTGACATTCACCAGTCCATGCAGTGTAATAAGTCATGGTGGTCGGTGCTTAAATCACTGAAGACAGTGAGTGTGAAGTATTAATAAGAAAACGGGAGGCTTTTTCAGGTTCCCATTACAATTTAATTGTGTTCAAGAGCCTACAGGTAACCTAAATGGCTTTCTTGCTAACTAGAAAGAGTTTGCTTTGCCTGACAGACTTACTGTGGCTCTCACGTGTTCAGGTTGAGCTTTATGGATTTCGGTTTCTACTAAAAAGCCTTGAAAAAGGTTCACCACATGCTGCCATGGCTTCCATTTAGCCACAATTGCTACAAACAGCCATGGAGCAAAAGTTTGAAAGTTTGTGCTCAGTGGGAAAGTGTAGTGATGTACGGTGGCTAGACAAGTACGTGAACCCTTTGTAAATAATCACATTTTATATATAAATAAGGATAGATTTAAACATCCTGGTAGGACATCTGCAATTACATTAAGACGGTTTGAGAATGCTGTTTTCCAGAGACAAGGAATAGTATGTGAACCATTTGGAAATGACCACATTTATGCAAGAATTATCTTAAAATATGGTTTGATCATATTCTATGTTACAGTAATAAACAAGAACAATCTGTTTTAACTAATAGCAGACAAATTATTACAACATATTGAACACACTATTCAAACATTCACATATGTAGGTTGGAAAACATATGTGAACCCCAAGACTGAATGGCTTCAGTAAACACTAACTGGAGTCAAGAGTTAGGGAAGCAGGAGTCCAACCAATGAAACGAGACTGGAGGTGTGGCTTAGAGAAACTTTAGTCTATAAAAAAACATTTAAACATTTTGAGTTTGCGATCCACAAGAAGCATCTGCTGAAGTGCTGGCAGTGTGGCGTAGTGGTTAAGGCTTTGGACTTCAAACCCTGCTACTGATACCACTGTCCGACCATCGGCAAGTCCCTTGACCTGCCTGTGCTCCATTTGGAAAAACCAAAAAAAAATGCAATCAATTGAATCATAAATATTGTAAGTCATCTTGGAGAAAGGGGTCAGCCAAATAAGTCAATGAAGTGTGAAATGCCTCACAAAAAGATCTGAGAAGATCCATAATCAATTATTTCTTTGAAAAAAGCTGGAAAGGGTTACAACATAATTTCATTGAGTTTAGACATTCATCAGTTCACAGGTAGACAAACTGTGTATAAATGGAGACAATTCAGTACTGTGGCTACTCTCAAAAGAAATGGCCGTCCAGACGGGAATGGCCAGCAAAGTATAAACCAACCCTAGAGTAATGTCTAAAGGCTTGAAGGAATCACTGAAACAGGTGAATATCTCTGTTTATGAGTCCACTACATGCAAAACACTGAACGTCCATGGCAGGACACCAAGGAGGAAGCCATTACCTTTGTGGCAAGCGGTTGGGGGTGGAACCCAGCCGGGACACCCAGAAGGATTGGAGGAGGGAGGAGGGACACCACCCTGGTGTCTTTGGGGACCCTGGGAACAGAGCTTAGAAGCTCAACCCTATAGGGGCCCGTGGTCACCTCCAGGGGGTGCCCCAATGCCCAATGGGGGTGCTTCCGCCACACCCGGAAGTGCTGGGGGGAAGAAGACCAGAGACACCCGGAGTGCTTTTGGGTGCGCAGCCGGTACTTCCACCACACTTGGGAGACCTGGTGGAAGCTAATCGGGAAGCACCTGGAGCACGTCCGGGGGTGTATAAAAGGGGCTGCCTCCCTCCATTCAATGGATGGAGTCAGGTGAAAGAAGGACAGAGCTCGGGAGGAGAGTGGAGGCGGACCTGAGAGGCAAAGGCATCAAGGAAAGAGGCCTGGACTTTGGGGGAGTTTTGGGGTTGTGGTATCACTTTTGTAAATATTATTATAAATAACTGTGTGTTGGTTGGAACCAACGATGTCTACCTGTCTGTGTCCGGGCTGAGCTCCACACCCTCTATAAAAAACATTCCTGCATAACTCAAGTTTACTAAAGACCATCTTGATACTCCACAGTGTCATTGGGAGCAAGTTTTGTGGACTGATGAATTAAATCTTTCTGGTGGAATATGCAATAGTACAATGGGCAACACACATCAACATGAAGTCATTATCCCCAACAGTGAAATATGGTTAAGGAAGCATCATCATTTAGGACTGCTTTGATGCCTCGTGGTCTGCACAGCTTGCCATCATTGAAGGGAAAATTAACTGTTTGGAGGCTTCATTTTTTGTTTTCTCAAACTCCTTTTTTTTACCCAGATTATGAAAAACATAAAACTAACAAATTGTTTTTTCAGCAGCATTCTCATTGCCACTCTCCTCCGACAGATCAAAATCCTCATCTGACAGTGCAGAATCAGAGTCATCGACAATACACAAACTGTCTCTGGCAGAGGATTTACTTGACGAGAGCATGTGCCAGCATTTGACACAATGCTGCAATAAAAATGAAGGGCGATTCATCTTTAGCTCATGGTCTTTGCTGTCATCTAATGGATTAAGCTATATAATAAATTCAAGGGTGATTTTTCTTGACGATTAGCTTTCAATTCTTCATATATTGACTGTTGTCAACACCTGCCTTGAAAGTGTTAATTCCCAAGTTTAACAAGGTATTCTACATTGTAAGGTCAGGGAGGCTGTCCTCCAACTGAAGCTCCATTGACGTTGGGTAGTGCTGCAGGACAATGATGCTAAATATCAAAGTAAATATACTACAGAATTTCTTCAATAACCTTTGGAGTGGCCTCGTCAGATCCCAGACATTAACCAAATACAGGAAGATACAGACAAAAACAATAAGCTTTTCATAAGCAATGGTGCAGTTTTATTTGGCAACTAGAAAGTGTCATGCAAGCTTTTATTTTACACTGTTCCACGGAAATGATGCACAGAATCAATAAAGAAAAAATTAGGTGAATATATGCAATATTATATATGCAATAAATGAAAAAATGTATATTCACAACCCTAAAGGTAATCTTCCTTGATGTCAGTTGGGTCAGGAAGATGATCCCCAAACAATACTCAGTCCAAAAAATTAACTCACAAAACTATTCAAAAATAAAATAAGTGTATATACAAAGATTAACAGTGTACCAAAAACTCAATTTACATAAATACTTCCACCAAAAGAAATAATTCCATAAGATATTTCTATGTACAAAAGTAACACACAAGCCACAATGTTTGCTGTACTTAGATATTGCTACAACAAACACTCACCAGTTAATTCAAAATGCTGCTGCAAGAATCATAACAAGAACCAGAAAATATGAACATATAAGGTGTCTGATTGATATTTGAACTTATTATTATTTAAAAACCAGAGCACAGATTGAGATCTGAAGACGCCGTCCTACTTATGATTCAAAGGATTAATAAAATAACAATGGGAGGTTGAGGTTTTAGTTCCAGGGTCCCGAAGATGTGGAACCATCTACCAGTTAATATAAGATATGCTCCTTCAGTCTCAGCTTCTAAATCCCGACTGAAGACTCATGACTTAAGTCTGGCATACCCAGACTAGAGCTGCTGATTAGTTGTGCATTTGTACAGAAATATAGGTAATGCAATATTTACAGTATTTCTGGTTTGATTGGCTACTACGTTGTTATTCACTGGCTGTGCAAAACATTCTTTATACATCTTTCAGTTGATTCAAAATTCTACTACAAGAATTATTACAAGAACAAGAAAGTACGAACACATAACTCCAGATCTCAAGTCCTTGCAATGGCTCCCAGTGTGGCAGGTGACCAGGGATCCTGCCCCACCGACACACCTGTGTAACGGTTGTCACGTATTTTTTTGTGTGCTTTTAACTGTTTATGCCGCTTGCTCCCTTTAGAAGTTTATGTCCAAGGGAATAACTGTCTGTGGGATATCTCTTTAAGGGGAGTAGGTGGCCAAACCACACCTTGCCAAAACGTGCTTTTGTGTGACGTAAGGGGAACTGACTTTAAAAGGCAAGGAGGCGCATTTTTTAAAGAAGGGAGTGAGAAGAACAATTGTTTAAGAAGGAGCTGAGAAGGTGAATATAAAACAAGAAGCTAGCGGTAAAGCAAATAAGACTCTGTGATAAGGACGGTTGGGTACACGGAAAAGGAGTGCCGGCTAACCAAGTAGGATCTCTGGAGCACACGGCTTTACTTTGCTTTTATGGGGCATGCGTCGGCCATGGACGGACGCTAACGCCGAGACACCTGTGAGATTGCTTCTTTTACATATATATACAGCATACGAGTCAGCGGAACATATCTGACTTGATCACTGGATTTACTGCAGATTTCCCAGGCCATGTGGATAGAGACTTAATACAAAGTTAATATCAAAGGGGCTGGGTAACGTACAGAGATTGTATGTGTGTCTAATTTATATTTGTATATATTTGTATATATATATATATGTCTGTGCTGTGAACCTATTTGTGTTGTCTGTAAAGAGGGGGTATTTACGTTTCTTTTCCTTGCTTGCTTGCTTTCTTTCTTTCTATGTTTTCTGTTTCGCCGTTTTATGGGGAGTGTATTATAGAAGTGTTATTAATTAGGGTTTGTTTAGTTGTTATAGATCTGTTAAGGATTGGTTAGAGCGTGTTTTATCGTTTGCTGGATTGATTTATAATATATATTCTTTTTGTTTGTTTAAATAATTGTTGGGGTGGTTATTTCCTTTTTATAAATTTATAAAAAACACTGGCTGAGGATATCAAATTGGGGCTAAGGTTCGATCTGGTTCCATTCCTAATATAATTATTTTTCCTAAGAGTAGGAGATTTTTTGTGTGTGCTGGGCTCCTCATCCAACTTAAGAGGAACTCACTACACCTGGAGCAGGGAAGGGCCGGGAGAAGGGCAACATATTTCCCTGGGCTACGGATATGGAGCTGGGAAGCTCAACCCTGTGGGGGTCCGTGGCCACCACCAGGGTGCGCCAGGATGATCCTAGAGCCCTGGAGGACCGCACTTCCGTCACACCAGGAGGTCCTTCAGGGCGCACCTTGAGCACATCCGGGTGCAATATAAAAGGGGCTGCCTCACGCCATTCAAAGATCCGGCGTCGGGTGGTAGTAGACGGAGCTTGCAAGAGAGGAGTGGAGGCGGCAGAAGAAAAAAAAAGGACAGAGTGGTATTGTGCACTGTGGGCACTGGGTGTTCTGGGTGCACCAAATGAAAAATAAACGGTGCGTGTTTTGAACATTTGGAGTCCATATCTGTCTGTGTCCAGGGCTATCTTTTAATAATAAATAATAATAATTTATTACATTTATATAGCACTTTTCTCATTACACCGATTAAGTTTAGGTTGGGATCATACGCTGATTACAGCGTGTTGCCGCACCCACCATACGATGAACCACACAGATTGGGATCCAAGTGCAGTGAGTGACACTGTAGTGGTCTGGTGCCACTAAGATTCACACCGTCAATATGACAGTGATCTATTTATTTTTGTAGAGGAGACGTCAGGGACGCTCCCAGCCTTGGCCCGACCCGCACACACAAAAACAGAGACAAAATAAAGCACACTGGGAACTAGCAACAATTAAGAATATAATGAAATTAAGTAATATAAATGAAAACAATAATGCCACCCCTGTGCCCCTACGGCGATATTACATTAAACATATAAACACAAACAACTCCACACAGCAAAGTCCATGGAAACAACACCGGTTGCAATGAAAGATGATGATAGTGAGTCCAGAGATCTGCATGCTGAAAGGGAATGATAAAACAGTCCTACCGGTAGACACTGTAAGGGTGAAGACAGATAGTTGGTACAGGAGTGCTCCTTTTTATTGCGGGGAATCCAATGAATCCACTATGAGTCCTCAGCACACAGGTAGACAGAAGACAATCCAGACCTGAACAACGAAACAATCCAGGACTCAAAGACTAAACACGGCTTAATCAACAGAAGGCAGTCCGACAGGTAAACGGAACACAAAATACAACAACAAAAAACACTTTTTTTTTCCCTTGGACACCTGCCCTCCTTTTAAACCCCTCAGAATGACCTTTGACCCCAACAGCCACTGCAGGGACTGCTGGGAGATACAGTTTTAACTAATAGTAGCACTGCTACAACACCTCAGCATCACACTGAACAGTGTGAGGTTTTTTAACAGTGGCTGGAGAGCCAATTCTGCCACCAACCCCCGAGTTTTTCCTGCAAGTTGGAAGACCTGCTTGGAGGGCTTGATGCAGATTGATGTCATACCCAGGATGGACTTTTAGTTACAGGGCCCTGAAGCTGTGGACTGATCTGCCTTCTAAAATACGTGGAGCTCCTTCAGTGTCAGCTTTTAAATCCCGGCTGAAGACTTCAGTTTAGCATACCCTGACTAGAGCTGCTGATTAGCTATGCACACTGCATCCCTGTTTGTTAGCCATTTGTACAAAAATATAAATAATCAATATTTATAAACCATCACTACCCCTCCTCTATTCTATTTCTTTTCCCGGTGTCCTGATGTGGCACTTGGTGCCACAGTACTACTGCCAAGTTGTTCTCCTGTCTATAGAAAAGTCAATTCCGATAAAGGAATCATTGGCTTGAAGGGTCCTTTGATCAGATTGGATGGCCCAGCACTAACACTGCTGTAGAATGCCCAGGAGGGTGTGGGTGGCTAGTTGGCTACGGTTTGCAGAACTCTGACTGGGTCTGACTTTGTCTTTGATTATTTTTCTTATAGTTTTATCTCCTCTGTTGCCAACTGGCTGTAGATCTCCAATGAATTAATTAAAGACAATTGAAGAACCATAGACAGATATAGTTAGTTTCCATATACATTAATCCGTTTCTGCATGTATGTGCTTGTTTTATATTTAGTGATTGGTATAATCTGTCCTTTTATTTTGCCTTTGGAGTTGTCATGACTTTCTGTGCCTGCATTCTGTTAAAAAGAGTAAAATCTGTTGTATTATTGTATTGTATTTCTGAGGTGCCAGTGGTAGATTGTCCATCTAGCTCCGAGGAAAGGCCTTCTTGTATTCTGTTTTGCGTGTTGTATTTACCCTGTGTTTTGACACCCATTGCATGGCCAGCCTACCTGGATGGGGGTCTCTCTTTGAATTGCTCTTCCCAAGATTTCTTCCATTTTTTCCCACAAGTTTTTTCTTGTCTTCTTGAAGAGTCAAGGCTGGGGGACTGTCAATTAAAAATAACCTTTTGAAGCCCATTGAAGCATTCTTTGTGTAATATTTCATTATACAAAAAATAAATTGTTGTTGTTGTTATTGACATCAAAAGTCCACTGCATTCCGCCTCTGGTGACTTTCACCACCCATGCAGATCTTGCTGGTCTTCTGTGCAGACTGCTGGTATGAACTAGACAACCGCTGCCTGGCCGGTCCCTGTCTCCCGCGATGGAAAACCCACTGTGAGATTTGTCAAGGTCATTAGAGTGAGCCTTTGTATGAGACGCAATCACCCGCCAGAACTTAATTAAAACGGGAAGCACGCTGCGACGTGGAGCTTGATCGCAGGCAGTTCTTTGTGTCTCAAGACTTCAGGCTATTGTCAGAAGTTTAGAAAACAGCAATTGTGGGCTGCGCCAGCTCTTTGAAAAGGTCACGTCAATTACTTTGGCCGCCCATGTGCAATTTCCATATGCTAAAGAAAGTGTGCTGCTGACAAATTAATTCTTTCTATGGCCCTATGTTTAAGACAAGGCTTTTGAGGAGAGGAGACTGGTCTTTGTTGTGTAACATCCTGTATAGTCTGTAGAGGTGGAGTGCTACAGCATGTGTTTGTTTTCATGTATATTAAAATGGAGAGACTGAGGGGGGTGGCGATGCTCAAGTCAGGCCAACCTGACAAAGAAACACCAACACAACAGAGGAATTCAGTTTTATTGTGTGGAATGGAGTGATGAATGGGAGTGTGATGAAGACAAGCAAAATTAACCAATATGAAGAAAACAAATTTTCCCATTTGTCTGCTTGTTTGGTGGGGGCCTTTCCTAATTTCTCAAATAAACTCTCATTCAGTCTTCATGTGTTTAACAAATTTGGAAAAAAGCATATGACCGTGTCCCTCAGCATGTGTTGTACGGAATATGGGCCGCTTTTGTGGGCTACACTACATGAAGGCAGTGAGAGCTGTGTCCGAATACTTGCCGTGAAGTTTAATTTGTTCACCATATGTGTTGGAGTTCATCAAGGCTGTGATTTGCTACTGCTCCAGCTTGCAGTTTTCACTGACAGGATATCAAAGTGCAGCCAAGAATATGAGGGTGTCCGGTTGAGGAGGCCAAGGGTAGCATCATTGCTTTATGCGTCATCTATATATCATTACCGAGCCTCTCTTTCTCTTCATAAAGTGTATTTAGAATTATTAATGGTTTTATTAATTAATAACATTCAAATTTGTCCTGTGACTTGTTACCACACATTTTGAATACTTTTTTTAAACTAAATTGAAGAGACTGCTTCTGTCAATGCAGACTTGTACACCGACATACCTCAACTGCCTCTCAGACAAGCTGCATACTTGAGAAGTGTCTCCCGGTGATTGTAAGAGATCTGATGGCTGCCTACATCTATAACATCAGAGAATATCAAAGACTAAAAAAATTAAAAGTGGGATGTATTAAACATTTCTCATATTTATTTAGTAGCACTGGGATCACCGCTGCCTAAAGATCCCCGCCATTACGCCCTGTCGGAAGAGCTGCTCGTACATAAATGAAATTAGGCGAAAGGAAGAATATCCCGAACAAGGATAAAAGTTGCAAGCTCATCTGGAGATAGAAGAGGTGAAGATGCGGAGCAAGGACTAATGTAAGATGGAAAATATTCAGACCTGGGCTGACTTCACATAATGAGAAATGTTTGATTGTTTTCATATACATTGTTTGAACTGTTATATCTCATAGTGAGTTATGGTGAGCTCCGATACTGTGATGTTTGGGTACTGCAGAAAACCGGCTTACACCTCACATTTCAGATGATATTTTAATGCTGGATGGATTTCATCAGACTGAGTGGAAAAAGTAGTGGAGGTTTTTGTGAATGTGTAGTGATGAGAAAGCGAGCCCAGTATAATTAAAACTAAATGTATGTCAGACATTGAATTGCGGACTGAATTCGTCCATGTCACTGCCTGGGAAAGTAAGTTAGATCATCCTGGCTGATCCCAGCTAGCTGCAAAAAGGGCCTGGAAGAATCTTTATAAAATCATGCAACAGTCATGATTCACTCTGCGCACTCAAGTACTTTGAAACAAAGAATCAAGTGTCTTTTAGGCTTGTTTTCATTCATGAACAAATATTAATGACTTTAAATATAAACCTGTGGCACAATCCAAGCAGGTCTGACATCATCTTACTGCTACCTACAAGCCTCCCATTGACAGTAGCAGCTCTTTTTATCCATGCCAGAAGTTTTTATATGTGCTTTTGGGGGGCTGTTGTTTGATTTTATCATATCTATCTATCTATCTATCTATCTATCTATCTATCTATCTATCTATCTATCTATCTATCTATCTATCT
>JANRMT010062826.1:7331509-7341833 GCA_026402145.1 Polypterus bichir lapradei | reverse complement strand
TCTATCTATCTATCTATCTATCTATCTATCTATCTATCTATCTATCTTTGGAGCTTCTGTAAGGTTTTAATTTCCCCTTGGAGACAAGTAAAGTATAATAAAGTATAATGGATGTCCTCTTTGTCTCATCTGACTCTGGCCTTCAGCATGCACTCGAGCAATTTGCTGCTGAGTGTGAAGCAGCTGGGATGAAGATCAGTACTTTCAAGACTCAGGTTTCTTTCTTGGAATACAGTGGATTGCTCTTTTCAGATGGGAAGGGGGGCATCTGCTTTTAGCAGAGGAATTCAGGTATGCTGTGGTGTGCTCTAACTGTAAAAAATATAATATATCCTGACCTTGTAAGTCACCCTTAATAGAAATGTCAGGTAGTTATTGTGAAAATGAGTAAATATAGTCATAAGGAGGGCTGGGGTGCCAACCTGGTGTCATGATAAATGGCAGGGAAGTAGCAAAAAAATGAATACAAAAAGGTTTGTGGACAGTCCGTCCATTAGGATAGCTTCTAGGTTGGGGGTTTCATGGTACCACCCCCTCAAATGAACAGTAGAGGGATGAAGAATGACGTCATGGTTCCACCAGACTTTCTTGCTCAAGTCTAAAGGGGAACACTGATACTCCATACAGACCACCTCCCATAAACTCGTCTTACTGTAGGGGCGTTTAATTGTTCATGACTGAGGACAAACAAGGAGGAGAGATTTATTAAAAAATGAGATTTCAAGGTTCCATGCAAACCATCAACCAAGTCTATTAAATAATGTTTCCATAGTGAATGAGTTAAAAACTTGTAAATAAGAGAAACAAACATTTAGAAAGGAAAAAAAAAACAATAAGTCAATTTCTTTCTTCTCTATCAGCAACCTACTTAAGATACCAAAAGGATCCCAAAAGAAAAAAAAAGTTACTCAAACAAAAATAAACCAACACCCAGCTCACCAGATTACCCCCGGTTTTCACTTTGCGTAGGATGAACTATCTGTTGCTTATGCATTTGTTCCATCCATCCATTTTCCACCACTTACTATATCCGAAGCCAGGTTGTGGGGAAAACAGTCTTAACAGTGAGGCCCATACATTCTGTTTCTATCAAACACATATCAACTCATACTGTGTGATCCCAAGGCATTCCCAGGCCATCTGAGAGATATAATCCTCCCATTGAGCCCTGAGTCTTCTCTGAGGTCTCCTTCAAGCTGGGTGTGCCCATAAAACCTTCACAGGGAGCCGTCCAGGAGGCATCCGAATCAGATGCCTGAACCATCTCAATTGGCTTCTCTTGATGTGGAGGGTCAGCAGCTCTACTCTAAGCCTCTCCTGGATAGCTACGCTTCTCGCCTTTATCTCTAAAAGAGAACTCAGCCACCTAATGGCCATTTGCAACTGCAATCTCATTCTTTCAGTCATTAACCAAAGCTCATGACCATAGGTAAGTGTAAGGACGCAGATCAACTGGACGAAGATCAACTGGTAAATCGAGAGCTTTGTCTTTTGTCTCAGCTCTTTCTTCACCACTACAGATCTGTATAGTGACCACAATAACTGCCCTAGCCACTCCAATTCGTCTGTCATTGGTCTCACAGGTACATTTGTTGTGAAGCGAAAATAAACAGAGCTAAACTCCAGCTCTCTTTTGTATACAGCAAGGATCCACACCTACCATGAAGAACTCACTTGCTCCCCTTTCACACTCGGATGAAGTCCCTTTCACATTACATCCCAACTGCCATTTGTCCACTAGCACCACCACCAGCCTCCATTCAGATCCTTACTAAGCACCCCATATACCAAACACTTGTGTCTCTTAGTATTAAAGTCAATGGCAGGAAGCAGTTGACTAATTTGGACAGTAAGGTGTAGGCCTGTGGCTCTGTTGAAAATAAAAAGGATGGTGGTTCAATGACTTTGGGAGGAGGAGGAGGACCTAAATGTGTTTTCTCATCTCATCTTCTGAAACTATGTTTCCTCATGAAAGTTACTGTGGCTTGTCAAGCAGGTCACCTCAGACTTCTCTGTGTCATTTTAAAGTCAGCATTTCTCCCCGGGCTGGGATTCAAAGTTGTGTATTCTTGTCTGTGTTACTTGACATTTGGACCATTATTCCATACTCAATAACTCATAATAAAAAAGTGAAAAAAAGGTTCTCAGAAAGGTTTGCAAATTTATTAAAATTCAAAAAAATGAATCTCTCGGTGATTCCACTCCAAATTGTGGTCTAGTGCACCCTGTTTGCTTTAAGTCTCCTTCAGATGTGTCCAGAAGTTCATTGGAATCCACCTAAGGGGCCTGCTCCCACCTGGCTATGGAACAGCATGTCAGTCAAATGTCCAAATACTTTTGAGCACCTGAAAATGGGGGGAGGTGGGGGCTATGTAGAATAATGGCTTCTAAATGTCTTGTGTGAAATTTTTGGTAAACCCCTTGAATTAAAGCAGAAAGTCTACACTTCAATCTCACCTCGGTTGCTTTATTTCAGATCCATTTTGGTGACATACAGAGACAAAAATATGAAAATTATGTCACTGTCCAAATACTTATGATGTAAAGTATTACACGGAGAAAGTGAAAATGTTAGGTTTGAATACACAATGGAAAGTCTGAAAATTGAAAGTCCGCCTTTTGAGTAGGATTTAGGAGTCATGGTGGACTCAACACTATCAAGTACCAGACAGTGTTCAGAAACCATTAAGAAAGCTAACAGAATGTCAGGTTATATAGCACCCTGATGTATGGATTACAAGTCCAAGAAGGTTCTGCTCAAGCTTTATAACACACTGGTGAGGCCTTACCTGGAGTCCGGTGTGCAGTTTTGGACACCAGACTACAAAAAGGACACATCAGTAATGGAAAAAATCTAAAGAAGAGCAAATATTCCAGGGGATGAGTTATGAGAAAAGATTAAAAGTACTGAGTCTTTACAGTTTAAGCGAATGAAGATGAAGGGGTGACACGACTGAAGTGTTTAAAATTATGAAGGGAATTAATCCAGTGGATTGAGATTGTGACTTTAAAATTAGTTCATCAAGAATATTGTTAAGGGTAAATTTCACACAAACATTTGAAAGTTTGCTTTTACATAGAGAACCACAAACACTTGGAATAAGTGACCAAGTAGTGTGCCAGACAGTAGGACTTTAGGGCCCTTCAAAACTTGACTTGATGTTATTTTAGAAGAATTAAGCGGATAGGACTGACAAGATTTGTTAGGTTGAATGTCCTGTTCTCACCTAGGTTGTTCTAATAGTCTAATATCACGAGTAAGTAACTCTGCCATCAAATTATAGTGAGGCATTGATCAGGCCATGGGAGACAGCATTATTTGTAAAGCTTTGAGTTCTCCCAAGGACACAGGGACCTCAACAATTGTGAAACCCTAGGATTCTTCCTAGGGTTAGCTGTCCATCCAAACCGAGTAACCAGGGAAGAAGATCTCAATGACAAGTCTATCAGAGTCTCAGAAGTCCTCTGCTTTGGTGGAAGAACCTGTAGGATGTCATCAGCACTTCATCGATCAGGCGTTTGTGGCACAGTGGCTGGACAGAAGTCACTCTCGAGTAAAAGGCATATCACAACATTAAAGGACTCTGAGAGCAGGAGAGAAAGGATTCTGTGATGAGACACAAATTGAACTCTTCGGGCAGAACTCTAAGCAATATGTCTGGTGAAGACCAGGCTTTGCTCATCACCTGATTAATACAATCACTATCATGAAGATTGGTTTTGGCAGAATCATGTTATGGGGTTGCTTCTCAGTGGCCGAGACAGGGAGAAGGATGAGGGAAGGATGATTGCAGCCAAACACAGAGAGACCCCTGAAGAAAACCTGCTCCAGAGTGCATGCCCCCTCATACTGGGGTGACGGTTAACTTTTCAGCTTGACCATGACCCGAAGTGTAAAACCAAGGCAACACTAGAGTGGCTTATCCTCTGCCCTTGAGTGGCCTAGACAAACCCCATAGAACATGTGTAGAAATTCTCAAAGGTGGCAGTTTATGAACGCTTCCCATCCCATCTAATTGAGTTTGAGAGGATCTCCCAGGAAGAATTGGATCAGCTGCCTAAATCCAGGTGTACAAAGCCTGTAGTGACTTGCCCAAGAAGAATCAAAGGTGGAATTGCTGCCAAAGGGGCTTCTACAAATGACTGGATTAAGAGTCTGAATATTTACATGAATTACCTGAAATTTAATAAATCGGCAAACCTTTTGGAAAACATGTTTTCCGTTTATCATTATGGGCTACTGAGTGCAGTTTGATGGTCAAAAATTGCAAAAGTATTCATTTCAAATTAAATCTAGAAAACAGTAAAGTGTGCCAAAAGTGAAGGGGTCTGAGTCTTTGCTGAATGCCTTGTATATGGCTTGTAGGTAAGTCTGCCTTTTTACATGTGTCTGTCTGTCCACAGCCTCTCCAATCAAATCTATAGGCCTACTTTTGAGGGGATTACGTCCTCTTGTACCACTGAGAGGCTTTACCTTGTTCCAGGGTTGTCAATTAATCTTTGCTATAGCAATAAATCATTTCCCAGCCGCCGTGTTGCTTTCAATTAATAAAATTCTGAGACTTATCATTCAATTTTCAGGCTCAGGAGTCAGAAAGCTGTTCAGCAGCCGACCTTCTTCATAAATAACTGGCAAAGTTATTTTAGGGAAGAACATTTTGCAGATCACATTAATGAATGCAAGCTGACGGGGCCTTGAGTTGGCTTAATCAACACATTCGTCTCTAGGGTGCGGGCAGCAGAATTTGTACATACAGGAGGATTTATGGAGGAGTGAGGCTGGTTATTAGGACTGCATGCTCACTGTGCTCGCATTGATATTCCTGCCACTTATTTTTCAGGAACTTCATATCTGATCCTTAATGACAGCGTGAGACGATAACATGAGTTGTATTTTTAGAGGGAAGAGTCTTAAGGTTGTGAACATAAATGTTGTGAGGCTGTACTGGGCAAAAACAAATAAAGCAAGCAGAGCAGAAAGTGAGAAATAACAGGCGGGTATGGTGGGGTCCATAGTGCTCACTTGAGTGCTGTTGCTCTTGCAGACGAGAGGAAGATCAATACTCACCAACCTTAAGTCGGAATTGTGGCTACTAGAAAAAGATATGCATATGAATTAATAATGATATTAACAATGGTAATTCTTTTGAATATCGTAATAGACTACTGCTGTAGAGTTTAGGAGACCATGGAATGGTTATCTGCAATCGTGGACAAAAGTTTTTAGAATGACACAGATATTGATTTTCACAAAGTTTGCTGCCTCAGTTTTTATGATAGCAATTTGCATCTACTCCAGAATGTTATGAAGAGTGATCAGATGAATTGCAATTAATTGCGAAGTCCCTCTTTGCCATGAATATTAACTTAATCCAAAAAAGCCCATTTCCACTGCCTTTCAGCCCTGCCACAAAAGGACTTGCTGACGTCATTTCAGTGATCCTCTTGATAACACAGGAGTGTCGATGAGGACAAGGCTGGCGATCACTCTGTCATGCTGATCGAGTTAGAATAGAGAGGTTCAATTGTTGTCAAAGTGGCTTCAGGGTTCCCAAGAAAGCCAAGCAAGCACCAGGACCATCTCCTAAAGTTGATTCATGGCTCGGGATCGGGGCACCACCAGTGCAGAACCTGCTCAGGAATGGCAACAGGCAGGTGTGAGTGCACCTGCAAATACAGTGAGGTGAAGACATTTGGAGGATGACCTGGTGGGTGTTAAGAAGGGCAGCAAAGAAGCCAAGAAAAACATCAGGGACAGACTGATATTCTGCACAAGGTACAGGGATTGGACTGCTGAGGACTGCTGGGAGAAAGTAATTTTCTCTGATGAATCCCCTTTCTGATTGTTTGGGGCATCCGGAAAAGAAAAGGTGAGCACTACCATCAGTCCTGCTTCATGCTGACAGTAAAGCATCCTGAGACCATTCATGTGTGGGGTTGCTTCTCAGCCAAGGGAGTGGGCTCACTCATAATGTTATTAAATAACACAGCCATGAATAAAGAGTGGTACCAAACATCCTCTGAGAGCAACTTCTCCCAACCATCCAAGAACAGTTTGGTGATGAACAATCCCTTTTCCAGCATGATGGAGCACCAGATGTTTTGGGTCCATGGTTAGGAAGTTCCCCAGACCTGCATCCCATTGAGAACTTGTGGTCAATCCTCAGGAGGTAGGTGGACAAACAAAAACCCACAAATTCAGACAAACTCCATGCAAGAATGGGCTGCCATTTGTCAGGATTTTGGCCCAGAAGTTGATTGACAGCATGTCAGGACGAATTGCAGAGGTCTTAAAAAAGAAGGGCCAGCACTGCAAATATTTACCCTTTACATAAACTTAATGTGATTGTCAATAAAAGCCTTTGAAACTTTATGAAATGCTTGTAATTACACTTCAGTATAACATTGAAACATCTGACAAAAGATCTAAAAACACTGAAGCAGCAAACCAATACTTGTTTCATTCTCAAAACATTTGGCCACAACTGTGTATCCCTCTTATTGATGTGAGACTGGGGTTGGTGATGTCATTATAAAACCTGTAACACTTTACATTTCCCAACTGCATCCAGCAGGGGGCACACACTCCCTGGGAATATGTTCAATAGAGATTGCAGAGTTTACTAAACCAAGTCTATATGTACAGTATATTTATATTATATCCTTCCCTAGTGATACAGCAGTAATTGTAAGATGAAAAAACAAAAAATAACACTAAAGAAAAGATATACTTAGCTTCTTTTAATATCATCTGGACACTCATAATAATACAATTTTCAAAGAAAGCTCCTGGCAAAGTGTGATGCAGTTGTAGGGTTCCTGCAGTTGGCTCTGGCTGCCTTGAGAGAGCCCTGGAGCCATTTTTCTCATGTGATGTCTTCCATCTGTATGTCAGTGAGCTCTCATGTTCAGTGTTGTTACCAGCACTTCATACTTTTCTCACGGTCTTTGTTTCCAAAATAAGAACATGCATGTGGGATTCACAAACAGGGAAACTCCCAATAGCACATAGTAGCCCCTGACCATACAGTCAGGTCCATAAGTATTTGGACAGTGACACAATTTTCATATTTTTGTCTCTGTATGCCACCAAAATGGATTTGAAATAAAGCAACCAAGATTTGATTGAAGTGTAGACTTCCAGCTTTAATTCAAGGGGTTTACCAAAAATATCACATAAGACATTTAGAAGCCATTATTCTACATAGCCTCCACCTCTCCCTATTTTCAGGTGCTCAAAAGTATTTGGACATTTGACTGACGTGCTGTTCCATAGCCAGGTGGGAGCTGGCCCCTCTTAATTTCATTAACTATTAAGCAGGTAGAAGGTCGTGAGTTGATTCCAAGTGTGGGGTTTGTATTTGGCAGCTGTCACTAGTGAATTCTCAATATGAGGTCCAAAGAGCTGTCCATGCAAATAAAAACAGGCAATCATTAGGCTGAGAAAACAAAACAAACCCTTTAGAGAGATAGCAGAAACACCAGGAGTGGTCAAGTCAGCCATTTTGGTAGATTCTTAAAGAGAAGGAATGCACATGTGAGCTCAGACACTCCAGAAGGCTTGGACAACCACAGAAGACAACTGTGATGAATGATTGCACAATTCTTTCCTTGGTGAAGAAAAACCCCTCCACAACATTTATTCAAACCAGGAACACTCTCTGGGAGGTAGAACTTTCATTGCCAAAGTCTACAATCAAGAGAAGACTTCATGAAAGTAAAGACAGAGGGTTTACCACAAAGTGTAAACCACTGGTACGCCTCAAGAATAGGAAGGACAGATTAGACTTTGCCAGAAACTTTTTATTAAAAGTCTGTCCAGCTCTGGAAACATTCTCTTTGGACAAAGGAAACTAAGATCAATATGTACCAGAATGTTGGAAAGAGAACAGTATGGATAAGAGAAGGAATGGCTCATGACACCATGAATAATACCACATCATCTGTGAAACATGGCAGTGTTATGGCATGATCATGCATGACTGCCAGTGGACGTCGGTCATTGGTGTTTATTGATGATATGGCTGATGGCAGAAGGTGCAGGATGAATTCTGAAGTGGAGAGGGTAACACTGTTTGCTCAGATTCAGACAAATGCTGCAAAACTGGTAGGACGACCCTTCACAGTACAGATGGACAATGAAACAAAATGTACTGTGACAGCAAACCAAGTGCTTTTCAAGGCAAAGTAGTGGAAGATTCTTCAATTGCCAAGTCAATCAACTGACCTCAACCTAACTGGACATGCAGTTCACTTTCTGAAGACACAACTCAAGACTGAAAGTCCAATGAACAAGCAGCACCTGAAGACAACTGCAGTAAAGGCCTGACAAAGCCTCAGTAGAGTAGACAGCCAGCACTTGGAGATGGCCGTGGGTTCAGATTTCAGGCAGTCATGGACTGCAAAGGATTTTCATCTAAATATTGAAAATGATTGTTATAGTCATGATAATGTTAGTTTATCCAAATACTTTTGAGTCCCTGAAAATAGGGGGGCTGTGTATAAAAATGACTTTCTATCTATCAGCACTTTTTAATAGCCTGCCTGAGGTGTCTCCACTTGTCTCTTCCCATCTCGCTGTCAAGTTTCTCACATGGCAGTAATGTCTCTCCCTGTCATCTGGTTTGCGTAGTATCGATGTTTTCATCTGCGTCAATTCACGGCCTTAGTTCTGAATAAAATCATGTGCTGAGGGATAAACGTCACAGATCACAGTGACATACTTTTGACCACTCCAACTCACACCATTGTCCTCAATGAACTGCATCCCACCACTGACACAATCAGCCTGAGACTAACAAGGCTATGGGTGGAGTGCTGGAGCCTAACACTAACTTTCAATTCATGGCAACTTGTTAGCACACTTTATAGCCCATTCAAACAAATAAACAAAAAATGTACTGTAAGCTAGTAACAAGTGCACAGGAGAGGGGGGACAATATAAGCCATATAACAACCACCTGCTTTAGCCTACCTGGCCTCTCATTCTCTTTCTTTCCTTAATTATTTAGATTTACACCATGCAGTCTACAATAAGTAGCAAAAAAAAAATCCTCCAAAGTGCTTTATGCTGGTGTGCTTAGACAAAGGTGCTCTATAAAATAAAATTTGACTCCTCATTGATTCATTCAACATCTGTACTTGGGGCAGCAAGAAAGATAATATGGCCAGTAGGACTCATATTATTACGTGATAGATGACCAGGAGGAATGAGAACATGAGAAATTTAACAAACAAGAGGAGACCATCCAGTCCACCAAGCCCACCAAGTTTATCCAATATCTCATCCTGATTCTTCTTAAAGGTGGTCAGAGTTTCTGCTTCAGTTCCATATCTGGGTAGTTTGTTCCAGAGTCTCATGACACCTTGCATAAAGAAATGTTTCTTGGCTTCAGTCTTAACTACACATCTCCTTAGTTTCTATTGGTGTCTTTGATTATGCGATTCACCATTTAGTTAAAAGAGCTCTGCTAGATCAACTTTATCAATGACTTTGAGATTTTTGAAGGCCTTGATTTGGTGTCCATGCAGCCTCCTCTGCTCGGACTAAGCAGGTTTAATTCCCTGAGTCTGTCAGAGCACATGTCCTTGAGTTATGGGAGACACTAGATGGATGTTCTCCACTGCACAACTTCAACTCTATGTTGAGGTACTGATAAGAACAGTCACAAAAATAACTGATGTATGGCCATCATAAACTGCATTCAATTTACAGACCTTGATGTTACACCATCTGACAGGCAAGAAAATGTTGGAAGAGCTTTTGGATTTGTTGTCCAGTCAGAACATCGAAGTCCACACACATGCACCCTTGTCAGTCACTGAGGGACCACTGACCTCTTATTTCTCCAAAGCACCTATTTACTTACTTTACTAATTGCTTGCAATTTTTCTTCTGATCCGTGCTACTGACACCGAGGCGTGTTACATCAGAGAAATTTGTGGACAGCTGGCTTTTGGTTACAGTGTGCTGTGTTTAATTGAATGCAAGGAAAGCAAGTCACGTACCAATTTAGAAGGAAGCTCAAAAGAGTCTCCCTAGATGGCAGCGTCCTACTTTTAGGCATTTGAAAGCAGACGCTGGCTCACTTGAATCATAATAATTACTGTGTTTTCAGTCAGTGTCTGCTACATGTTTCACATTTATACAGTATATTATTTCCTTTTCTCCTTCAGAATATAAGGTCAATTTTCCTTAGTTGTTTAAAATGCTAATCACTGTAAGAGATACAGTAGAAACCCATTTGTTTCTAGTTTGATTCAATATCTATCTATCTATCTATCTATCTATCTATCTATCTATCTATCTATCTATCTATCTATC